>JANHGB010014976.1:0-76814 GCA_026283785.1 Coracopsis vasa | reverse complement strand
CAAGGCCAGGTTGGACAGAGCCTTGGGTGACATGGTTTAGTGTGAGGTGTCCCTGCCCATGCAGGGGGGTTGGAACTGAATGATCTTAAGATTCTTTCTAACTCTAACTATTCTATGATTCTATGGAGCTGCAAGCTACTTAATGAATAACCTGCTGGTTAAATCAGCTATTCAGGATGTGGGCGTAAAGGGCTCAAAGTCCACTTAGGCTTAGGAGATTGACTTGATAGCTCTTCTTCCAATACAAGTATCCAAACTATCAGATTGCTCTTGTTGAAGCTGGGCCATTCTGCAACCATGATTCATAGAGCCTGGGAGAGAGGAATTGAAATAGAGCATGCATCCTAGGGTGAAATCCCTGTGTTTCCATCCTTTATTGTAGAAGCTTGTAAATCTCTTTTTCACACAAACACATCTCTGGAGCAATAACATATGTGTCCCAGTCTATAAGAGGAGACATTTCCTACTGACTATCTTATTCTGTAGCCCTACATGTGCTCTCTGTTGTAGATCCCAGTTCAGATAGCAAACGGCTTCTTCTTGACTGTGTGAGGATCTTTGGCTGCCTGCTTAGCCATGTGAATTTGCTTCCTGAATTAGAGTGCCTAACTTGAAACAGAAAAGTCAGGACATCAGTCAGCCATTCACAGTATTGATTCTGGACCCATGATGAGTTATCAGCCAATAATTTCCATTTCCAGTCTTTATCATATTACTTGTAGTTATATTCAGTTAACATCGTACATACTTCGAGTTTCTCTGTTTTGCTGACACAGATTCACCTATGTTCTATCTCACACCTTACCACTGGTATCCCTACTACATTCCCTTGCAGCTGTGTTACCCTTCCCTTGCTTCTTTGCTTCCTAATTCACTCCTCCATTGCTCCCAGTCTTCCTGGCCCAAAGTTGCACTGACATTCTTCATAGGGATGTGGTTTCTGAGAGCTGTTATTAAAGTTGTTTCACTTAGCTGTTTATATAGCACCCCACGTACTTGCTGGAAAGGTTCAGAATCCAGCAGAGGAAAGCAAGCTAACCCACTCCCTATTTTTGCATTGTTAATAGGCCATTTGATGTTTCCTCACTGAGAACTGGGCAAGCACCAGCTCCTCTTCTGTCCCACATCCCTTCTCCGATCCTCTCTCAGGGCTGCAAGTCATTATGGAAAGACATGTGATTGTTCAACATAAAGCAGGAGCTCAATTTTGTTTTTACCTTTGGCTCAGTCATCTAGCAAACAGCCTGTGTTTGCTAAACAATGGGGCCGGTATGATAAAGGCACAGTGAAAGCAAATAAAACTTGACAAAGTATTTCTTTGAAAGGATTTTAATTAGACATCACTTTGCAGTTAAAGCATATCAAAAGAAGTTCCTTAAAGATTGCCAGTGCTAAAGATCAAAAGTGGAAAATGGAAAGAATGACAAATAATGGCAAAGAGACAGGAAACCCTGTGAGATCAACAAAATGTTAAATAGCTTACCAACCCCTTCCTCCCCATTTACTCTCTAGGATTATTGTACTGTTGCCACTTAAGTCCATAACAGCATTTTAAAGAGCTAAGGTGGAGAGTTGAAACATGATGCCTTACAGTCTCTGTGGTACTGGAGAAGAATCAAATACCATATAAGTCCTATAGCTATGTGATATTTCCAGCCAGTTGATGAATATCTTGAAATATTGTTGTTATAAAAGGAAGTAATTTATTTAACTTTCTTTTTCCCCTCCCATAATGTCTGGTTTATTAAGCTCATTACATTTCCATAAATTATATTGGTATGAGAGGAAATGATTAATTGAAGATCGTTTCCCCAAAAACATTATTCCTGGTCATTAACAGCTTCAGCAAACTGCAGTGCTGTATAATCTAAACACATTATACTACTTTTAAATAGCCTCATGTTTTATTACTTTGCTCTAAAGTATTATGATCATAGAGCCCAGGAGGCATCATTACAAACATTCTGCAACTACACTCTGAGTTTTCTTACTGCATACAGTTTGCTATTAAAAATTCTTGTTGTGTCCTGGCTGTTTTCCTTGATGAATAATAATGAGGTTTACACAAAATTTCACAATGAAATGGAGATGTTAACAGCTGTTGTTATTTAGAATACAAAAATAATTAAAAAAATATAATTACCAGGGATCCTTACAAAGAGTTGCTGTTAATGGAAACTTTCCAAATGGCATACTGATATGGGGACGCTTTCCTGTTAAAGTTTCTATCTTTAAATACCTTAAGGAAGCCCACTTTCTAAACACACATTCACTTAAGCAGTACAGATTTGTGTTCCCTGGTAATTTTAATTTCTTCTTTTTTCTTTGCTTTACAGATAACCCAAGTGATCAGACCCTGGAGGAAAAGATTATCTATGGAGTAGAGAACAGCAGCACTTTTCTTGAGTGCAGTCCAAAGTCTCAGCGTGCCATAGTCTACTGGCAATTCCAGAAGCAAAATGATGACCGCAAAGAAGAGGTATTGTAGCAAAAATAAAGAGAAGCAACTAGTCCTCTTCACACATGTCTTAAGAGAATAATCTTTTCTGGTGGGTAGGGAGATCAAGTTAGGTAATAAGACCTTTTTTGTTACATTAAAGTATTTGCAAATATACCCAAACAACTCTGAAGCTGTTTGCTGGAGCTTTTTTTTAAGCATGTACTAAATCCTCAGTTACATTAGCAGCTTTAGGTACTTTTGCTGTTTGCTTTGTTTGCATAAATAGTAAATTATTTAGAATTGATTCTTGATGGTGACAGCAGCAAACAGGTTTGTGCCTTTTCTGTCTGCAGCAACCTGAGCACACAAATAATGAAATTGTAGTCTAGATATTAATTAATTCAGGAAAATAAAGTATTTTGGACAGCTACTTGTTTGAATATTAAAATTTTGAGATTTAATCCTTATAGTTTCTTTGTAAATTCTCCACTTACACAGAAGCTGCTTCTATGCATAAGGCCTTTTGTAGTAAGGAACAATAGGAAGACAGAAAATCTTTCCTACAAATATATCTAGGTTTAACTAAAAGATAATAATAAACGTGGCTTCAGTAATACAGCTGAATGCATCCATGTTGACTCTGCTGATTACAGGCTTGAATGTTTTGTAATCTTAACAGCAAATCCATCTGACAGAGTTGATACAGATCTTCACCAGCACTAGGGATTTAGGAGTAAATTCTTAATCCCTCAAACTCTTTGCAGTACATCAATAGTCTTTCCAGCATATTTGAGACTTCCATAACTACAGGTGGCTGGCAAGGAGTTTCCATTCATGTCTCTTTGGGGATTTTTGGCCATGTTTTACCAGATGAAAGGAGCAGTACTAAGGTACTAGCATGGTTAGAGGATAATGTTGCACATCTGTGAAAGATAACTATTGAAATTACCACTTTTTTCCAATACAGATAAAAGTGGATGATCGCATGATCCGGACAGAGCAAGGCCTATTGCTACGAAGTCTTCAACAGAGAGATTCTGGTACCTATTTTTGTCATGCTGTGGAGCATGGCTTCATGCAAACTTTGCTCAAAGTGACCCTGGAAGTAATTGATACTGATCACCTGGAAGAGCTGCTCCATAAAGAAGATGGTGATGCTTCCAAGACCAAGGATGCTACCAATAGCATGACCCCCAGTCAAAAGATCTGGTATAGAGACTTCATGCAGTTAATCAATCACCCCAATCTTAACACAATGGATGAGTTCTGTGAGCAGGTTTGGAAAAGAGACCGCAAACAACGCCGGCAAAGGCCTGCCAATGCGCAAGTGAATACAAATAAGTGGAAGCACCTACAAGAGAATAAAAAAGGTAGGAACAGGAGGACCCATGAATTTGAGAGGGCACCACGGAGTGTTTGAGCTGCATTACCTCTAGGACCCTTATCCAAGTAGAAACTTGTATAGACAGATAACTGGAAAAAAAATGCAATATTCATGAACTTTTTCATGGCATTATGTGGATGTTTACAAGAGTGGAAAGTCCAAACAATTTCCACCAGGTTTAAATAAAATCCATTTCTAACTTTCCTAGTAAGTAAGTCCTTCCTCGCTACTCCGATTCTAAGACCAGAAAGACCAGAGTTTCAAGGATGATAACTCACCGGGACCTAGCTTACTGCTCAGAAAGTTCTGCAAGTGTTCAGCAGGCAAGTTTTGATTTCTCTTTTGACTGAGATATAAACAGAATGCTGTATTTCATACTGTCATCTTAAAGAAAAGAAAAACAAACCCCACCTTTCATCAGCAGCACTACCATTTCTAGACTTATACATAAAACTGCATGAACTCATTAAGCTGATGAACGTCTAAACACATGATTGGACACAAGGATTTTGTTCTTGTTTTGTCTACCAGTTCTCCTGTTTATATGTACTAGAAGAGGAAAAACAATACTGAATGAAATTGTTTGTGGAAATCTGAACAGCATAAGCCATCCATCATCTGGAAGAACAAAAAAATGTGGAGTACACTGGCCTACTACTGATGACTTCTTTCAGCTTTGATCTAAAGATGTATTTTATTAAAACTATAATTTAAATGTACCATGAAAAATATGCAGCAAACATTAGCTCTTTTCTAAAATAGATTAGATTTTTTGTCTTAGAAATATTGTACTTTATAATTACTGGTTTAGAGGAAAAAAAAAGACAACTTCCAATTATGAGCTGCTTTACTCTTTTGTTTGGAAAATCTTCCAGGGGAGCTAGTCACAGTGCAGTTAACCTCCTCCCCTCTCAGTAATCTGTATGACATGTAACTTCAAAACAATTTTAAAACTAAGCTATTTTAACATGGAAGTCGCTGTATAGCATTTAAGTCTTCTGCATTATTTTTTTTCCTAAGTATGGTATTTGAAATGATTCAACTTGTAAAATACCTTGCTATTAATTGAACCAATGAAAAGGAGAGCATTGATTTTCAGTTGTACAATTTTTTTTTTATTAAAAGAAGCAAATAGCATTAAAATACCCTCTACTAATTATACTCTTGCTTTCTTGGTTCGTAAATATTTGTGAATGCTAATATTTAAATATTGTGGCTCATAGACTGTCATATATCCATGAGCAAAGCTCACATTCAATTTAAGGAATATTTTTTTCCCAGCTCAGTGGTAGAAATATGTCCACATTACTGTGCTGCATTCTTTATGTGGGCCAGATCACCCAAATGCTAAGAACCAGAACTAGGCCACATAAATAGTAACCTCAAAGCCAGCTCTCTGTTTTAGATCTAAGGGACAGTTTCATCTGTGAGCAAAGTCTGCTGCAGTAGTAAATTGGTGAAGTTCAGCTAAAAGACTAGTTTATACTAACAGATAATTTGGTCCTGCACTTCTGTCTTACTCTATATACAGGAGAGCAAGAGGGTAAAACAGACAATGTACTTGCACCATAAATGTCAGCTTAGGGTTATAAGTAGTGGATATATTCACCTCAGCACAGATGTGCCTTTGGTCCCCAGTTCTATGGTGTCCAGTTCTTTTGAGATCATCTTTCTCCAGCCTCCCATATTTTATCTTGATAGAGTCCATAAATGACATAATTTCAAGTAATGTCATTGTGGGGAAAATTACTAGAACAAAGTCCTTAGTTTGCTAAAGGAGCTTTTATATAAAAGTGTGTCTGTATGGATGACTGATCTGCTTTGTTGTTATTCACTCCAGATTATTTAATTTATCAATCACTACACTATCAGTCTAATCAGATATAACACAACTGCTGTGACAGCTTCTCACACAACACATTCCAGTCTCCTTGCCACTTACTAATTCAAGTATCCTTCTGATGAATCCTTGGCTTCTTGACTCCTCAGTGATTGGATTTTCATTAACGGCTCAGTCACTTTAGTCCCCTTTGAATCTTTTGCAGGAGATGGACTTGCAAGTTTTTTTGTCGTTTAATTCTTTAGCAAAAAAACAAAAATCATTGAATAGACAAGTGCAAGTCTGTGAGGCCATGATTTAGGAAAGCACATGGGAATTTAGTTTTAAAGCAACTTTAAGTCTCTCTTATGTTTAACTTGACTCCTGTGAACTTTAATAAACTATTAAATTCCCATGCTTTCATGATGTGCTGAGTAGGGATGAATTAAGACAGTTCAGCTATGGGCTTTCCTGTACAGAGTATTAATTTTACAGCTCACCTTATGATTAATTTCTAAGCATTGTTGTCAGTTGAATTATTTAATTGTAATCACAGAACACTCTTTAGCCTTTTGTGTAGGTCTGTTGTGTACCATCAAGTCATTAGAATCATCTTTGTTACAAAAGGAAACAGTTTTAAAATGAACCTCAGAGAATTCAGTGAGAAAATACAGATGGATTTCAACAAACCCTAAATGCCTTTGTTTCCTTTTTTACATATTAATGGATTGCTGTATAACTTTTTTTTTCTCTACCATGCTCATAGCAACTGGTTCTATAGCAACTTGCTGCAAAAAATCAAACCAAACCCAACCTATTCCACTACCCCTGAAGAAAAACCAGATTCAGTTAAGTCAGGATTCTATTATATGTTTCTCTATGCAGAGAAAGACAATCTGTGGGAATAAAATCACAGAAGTTGCAATGTTTTTATCATAACCTGGCAGTCTACTTGGTCAATCAATATAATCAGATCTTACAAACTTCAATTTTTACTGACATGAGTATTCTTGTTTATGATGTCTTCATATTTGCTTATATAAATAAGAGGGCAGAAGATCAAGCCAGAAGTGGAAATATTTTATTTTCAGGTTTATATATGGTCAAGTTAAAGCAACATTTAATACTGATGTGAAATTAACTTTTTTCAAAGAACGTCTGAATGAATTCATGGTTAGACAGAAGCCCTGCAGCTTCAGTAAAATTCGCACCCCCATTTGTGTTATTACTGTTTAAAGCAACATAAGGTTTGAAGATAAAGATAATAATGGTATTTCTGTAAATTGTCAATAAAACCCTCTAAACCTCTACTTACAGACTTTAGAAGTAAGTAAAAAGTTGTGTTTAAGCTGGAGAGAAATAAAGGATTTAATTTGTAACCAGAAAGATCTATTTTGATTTGTTTTAAAATATACATTTGCAAGGAACAAATATACATTGCATTATTCTTACTCATCTACACTTTGCACTTGCATGGATCACTGAAGATGGGATTTTGTTCAATGGCTCCTAAAAGCTGTATGGTTATGTTAAACTGTAGCATCAAACTGAGAAAATGTTCATCTTTGCAGAACAGAGTTAAATCTTTATGACCCAATGAAGTCACTATGTAAAAAAATAAAATTAAATTAAATGCATGTGAATGCGCATTTACTGATCCTTTTTATGTATTATTTAGTGAATATCGATGGTATGTGTTTAATAGTTCAGTTTTTGCTACCTATACATTAGCCAAAAGAGATGTAAATATTTTTGACTAGATAAAGAGGTACAGTGTAAAGTACTGTTATCTAGAGGTACTCCATTTTGGTGTGTTCAGTATAATACTAAAATGCAAGATTTTGGCACACAGGTGATAAGGTAGTTTATTTGCTATATCAGTGCTAAAGTTATGTGCTTATACTTTAAGCACATTCCTTACTGGGTAGTAAATAATTCTACTTCTGTATTTATCACTTCAATTCAGATGGGAACTAGAAAACTGGAGAGAAAAAAGTGTAATGAAACTGCTGCTGTAAATTATTTCTTTTAGCATGTATTCAGTTGTTAAATAAACATTTCTTCCAAATATTTGAAGTTCGCTGTCTTGACTGTTTACATGGAAATGTGCCGTGTAACTTTCATGAGCATATGGAGTGCATTGTTGCCAATATAATGCTATCAATGTATATGAGCTCCATTTACTGGGCCAGAAGGGTTGCTATTTTTATTAATCATGTTTATTGTTTCTTTTTTGAAGACTACTAACTAATAATGCCCAAAACAAAAGCTACAAACTTATCTTCAGCCTATCTTTTGGCACAAATCTGTGGGTTTGTGTAGATAAAGCCACGCATACACTCCCCACACACACTCTGCCCAGGCACTGAACTGTAAATCAGCCTGGAAGCCATGCAAGTGGTAGCAAGTTGCTGTACCTGCTGGAGCTTAGTCTGTATGATGCTAATAGCTTAGTACACCCATGCTGCTTCTTTTTGGAAACTGACTTGCACAGACAACAAGTAGAATAAATCAGGTTCCGTCTGTTATTGAAATACCTTCGTATCCTTAGGTAAACTTAGCAGCTGCTTTAAGTGCTTAGGGGCTCTATCTAAAAGTAATATACCGTAGCACTAAGCATTGTGCAAACAGCTAATGAGACAAATGCCCTGGAAAGCAGGAAGTTTAAATATACCAGATAAGAAGTGGGGAAAAGAAAGTATCGTTACTTCCATTTGCCACATACACAATGAAGAAACAACAAGTAGCACTAAACCATCAGTAATTGATTCAGCTTTGCCCACGTTCTTTCCTGTAAAGCAAAGATAGAGATATCCAGTTCAAAAGGATGTTGTAAGAATATTTTACAGTTACTACTGTCTTCTGAAAATGAAAATAAGCCCTCAGCAGCAACGAGGTAACTCAGTGGGGGTGCAAAAGATGTCTGCAAATACAGAATGGAAATGGGAAGCCCTGAATCCACAGTGGTTTTGGGGTTTTATTTTTTGTCTGTCCAGTACATGAATTATAAATACTCACAAAGGAAGACCCTTGTTTCTGGAGGTAGCCAAGCTGTGCCCTTTGCTAGAACTGCCTGCAGAGCACAGCTAAACTGATTGTCCTCTGTTACTACTTTGCTGCATTGCCAGGAATGTACAATGCCTAGGGACAACCTTCAGTGACACTGAGTGGGAAGAAAGTAGAAACATTCAGTGTTTAATGCTTGTTTGTTCATATGTATATACACACGCGCATTTAAATGGCCAGCTTTCACCGAGATGAAATCCCCTTTTCCCTGAAGTATTTGAGGTTCTACATGTAATTCTAGTGCATCTCTGAAGAATGGGTTTGGCGGACTCAGCTATAAATTGCTATAAATGTTTCCTTTGTGAAGACTGAAACACACTATTCTGTTTCCTTACAGGTCACATTCACTGAGCTCCCCATCAAACATACATTTAATGTGAGGCAAAGTTATAACGTTTTTTTCCAAAGCCTAAAACAAAAGGACTATTCTCCCCAGAATGCTCAGTAACAGAATACAAGTAGATCAGAGTATTAGTGAACCAGCCAGCTTCTTTGCTCCCCTTAAATACTCACGTGAAAGGTTGGAGGAGCTTCACAGAAAAACTAGAAACTGCAGAGAGCAGGCCTTGTTTGGGACTTTTTGTCCTGGAATTTATCAAAGGTTGACATTTCGGAGAACTTAAGGATGATCTGAGCTAAATCCCAAAGCTCTAGTGAAGCAATTTCCATACCAAAAAAGTTTCACTTACGTAGGTTAAAGAGCAACTTCCCTTTCTTTCATAGCACTTTTTTTACCCCTTTAGGAAAAGGGGCTCCTCTTGACTCAGTATTTAGCCAGAAAGGTCATTGTATAGTTTCTATAGTCCGTGTTGAAGGCTAATGTCTTCTTCAACACAGATGGGGAGCCCTGTTTCTGATGACTAGCCTGCTCTGAACTTCTCTGTGTCCAGGTGCTTCAATCAAAATAGCATTCTTCCAAACTACTCTATTCTTGCCACATCTGTTAGTACTAAACTTAAAAATGTCTGTTCTCATCAGCAGGGATAAAATCAGGCCTTGGTGGGCAGTAAAAAACATCTTCTTTATAGTTGAACTATGAGGTGCAACACAATAAGATGTCTGTCATGGAATCACAGGGATGACATCTCCATGTGCTAGGGATCAGAGGTGTCAGGGGCTCCTGAGAGTGTCAGAGCATGACCCATCAGCCAGGGCCTGTCCTCCAGCCACCATGCACCTCCCTTGGGATGGGGACAGAACATCAGCCTGCAGGTGAAGACAGATTGGCATGGCCCATGGGCAGGGCAGTGGGGACTGCAGATGGTATCCTACACCCTCACAAGGATAGGCACTGATGACCCTAGGGGCTGAAATGTGGGCCTGGACCATGACCATGGTGGTGGGAACCACAGGGGTGCAAATGGGCATAAGGGTCCCCAGCTGCACTCAGGCACTGCCAGTGGCTCAATGAAAATCCTTGTAAGTCCCACTTATGCAGAGGCAAATAAAGATTCGTGTTTCTGCATGGAAAAAAGATAAAGAGACTCTGGTAATTCTGCAAGATCCAGTGCATTAAGTAAATATTAAATATGACTTGACCTGAACTTCTCATTTCTTGCTATAGCTGGGGGCAGGAGAGGAAAAGAACAGACAAAAGAAATGCAGACATTTCAGCTATGTTTTGCAATGGTCAACCCCTTAGGCCCTTTAGTTCCACATGTCATTTTTTTCTTGGTTTGTAGCACTATGTAAAAAAAATGCATTCCTATAATCTCTGCTTTCAGTGAACACCACTGCTACATTGAACAGCTCAATAAACCAGAACAAACAGACAGACTATTCAAGTTCCTCCTAAGGAGGCTTAACTTTCCTCTTCTGTTTGTTATTTTGTTATCATAATAGGGACACTGGTGCTCTTTTCGTTATGGCTTTGTCAGCACTTCTAATATAAAGCCCTGTCTTATGGCTTTATAATTTTGTCTAAGGTAATTCACTACAAGTTAAAGGTTTTACATATCAGTTCTTAATCGGGAAATCATTTTACAGTTCCTAAGAGAAAATTGCTAAAAAGTGATGAATTCCATTTTGAAAATAAAGGAATGAACAAACAAATTATAACTTTAGCCATGTCAGGTTGTTGTTTTACTGACTGTGCTGGAACAAAATCAGGAGCTGAGTAAAGCTCAGTGGGTGTAATGAAAAGTTTCCCACTTCATTGAAATTTGTGCTTGTTTTTGAAACATCTGCAAGCTCATCAGAGGTCCTGAGTCAGACACCCACTTCACTACATTCTGGTACATTCTAGTATGATTCTTAGGGACTTACTCACATGTTGCTGTTCCTACAGTAAGTTCTGGAGTACAATGTTTTCTTGCTTCATGCCTGAGTCTCTTCATGTCAGTTGATTTGTAATTGCTGTTGTATGTAAAGATAATGTAGGTTCAGCTATTGCCCCAGTTTAACAGCTCTCCAATATACAGTATAGATGAAAAAGATTGCTTGTGCTGTTTTGAACACTATATAGTTAAGGAGAAGAGATCTTTTTTTGTTATGTGATAGCTGATATTTAGAAGATGCAACTGATCTAGTTCTGTTAGAGCACTGTGGAATTTTGCACTGTATATCCCTTTAATAATCAACTACACACCACTCTTATAAACATGCCAATGTTTCTAAAAATCAACAAGTTGTATTTTTTTTCTTTAATGTTAACCAGTATACTTTAGCTAGATCCTTATCCAAATAAACAAAGCTGTGTGCTCCATCACCTTCTGTATTGACTGGAATCTATCAAACATTCAGGGTTCTGAAAGGTATGAATTTCAATCCTTTGGCTATTCTCTATGGCTCAGAATGTTGCTTATGAAAGCTAAACAGTTTGATGCCAGTGTAAAGCAATTGAATATAACAGGACTTCAAACTATGATAAATATTTCCCATATTATATGTTTCTATGATCTTCTCTAGCTGGAGGGGGGGAATAGTTGAACGTAGAGAATTAAACTATTTATAGTTAAGTTCACTGTTGCATGTCGAAATAGCAGACACAATGCAGCTGTAAAAATCTTCTTCAGACACTGAAGGCATGCTGAGCAAATAATGGTTCTTTGTCTCCCAGAAATTCTCCTGTTTGTCATTCACTGTGCTTTGACAATATGTTGGCAATTGTACATACTATTGCCTGATAGAAAAGCATTTCTGCAAATACTTGGAACTGTTGTTAGTGCTAAAATCCTTCTTTGTAACTCTTGCATTTGGAAGAAGTTGAAACCTTAAATAAGGCTCCAGGGATACTACCAGGTATGGTGCCCTTACAAATTGCAGGTTGCATATAATCTCCATGTAAATCATTGTAAATCTTTCTATGGCCACTAAAAACATTAGGTGTGGGCTGTAGACAGAAAAGAAGAATGCCAAAACATATTATCTGGATGGTTTTTATTGAGAAAAGATGAAAATAATTGTCTTAATAATCATAGGATACAAGATCACAAAATGGAAGTCTCTATTCAAGTCTCACTGTCTTCTATAATTTTGTTTTGTTTCATTTTCAAATGTAGGTATTTAAAGTTAAATGCATTATTTCCTATTTTGTCACTGCCAGGAAAGTTCCTTCTGTTACAGGTATTGAACACTTGAGATGCATGCAAGCCAGTTGAAAATAACCACCCCTAAGAGGAGAAATGTTTATAAAGGCCATAAAATGGACTGTATAACTGCTAAACATTGGCTCTTAGACTCGTTGGGTCAGTTAGATTCATGCTATAGAACCAGTACATGTATCACAAGGAGGTATTAAAGAATACTTATTAATTTTCCCAAGGTAAGGCAGTGTCCTAGTATTCCCCCCAACCCTTACACTGTCTTCCCAAAGTGAAACTTAATTTAGCAGTGCCAAGGAACTGCATCCTTAATGTGTTATCTGGTATTCCAGTAACTCTTAGCAGGTAGAAGATCCTGAATCAAGCCTGCCATATTTTATCTCTGTCACTTGCATTCTACTGTAGCACCAGAGATAAATCTAAAAGGATTTATTCAAATCATCACAGTAGTATTAGAATTACAATGCTAAAAGAATTAAAAATACGTAATATTTTCATAATGCATATAAGAAGTGGTTACAATAATTGGTAACCTCTAAAGATCCAGTTTTCTATTTGAAGGGTGAATGGGTACATGTGCATGCGCTGAGCTCTTTCAGTTCATTTGAGTATCACAGACGTTATGGACCGTTAAAAATCAGGAAAAGTTCTTGGAAAGGAGTGAAATCTGCTTCCATCATAGCTCTTGGAAATGCCACCATTATCTTTAATGGGACAGGATCAAGCCAGCATTTGCATTTCCTGCCACTAGTCACTAAAAGCAATAGCTTGAGGCATTCAGACAAGATCAAGCCCTGTATGGAAACCTGGTTTGGTAGCGACTGAGTGGAAAGGATGTAGAACCAATGTTGCATATCTGATTTTCCATTTGACTCTAAGGTATAACAGCAAGAAATGTTAATTTGATCTCACTATTTATTTTACATAAAAGTCTACATTTCTTTTCTACTGCTGGAATTAATATGTCAGCCTGTTGTCATTCGGAAAGGTGAGTGACAACATTTTCAACACTAGACAATGGCTCTTCAGATTTCTGCAGTAGATCTTGATGTTTGAAACAGACTTGCAGAAGAAAACTAAATAGAACTGTCAGTTTTTCATATAAACACCTCTGGGGGGTATAAGCTTCTAGTATTACTGAGAAGGATATTTTCACATCATAAAAATAGCTCAGCCTGAATTTTAAGCCAACTGTTTTGAATTTGTGCTTTCTTTTCTTCAACATCTTTCCTGAAATGATGCTTTATAGGAATGGATTCATACTGAAACTGGACTATAAAACTGATGTTTGTCATTCAGTCCCATGTTTCAGATGACAAAAAGTACCAGCTGCCTCAGAGGAAGGTGTAAACAGTTCTTCATTCACCAGTAATACGATAACCTGCTCACAGGGGAACTTTGTTCCTAGTGTTCATTACTGAGAAGATGCTTACACTTTAAGTTTTCAAAGACAGTTTTCTCCCTTCTTTCTTGAGGAATGAGAGAAGTTAGGTTGTTTGGAAGCATTCAGGGCTGCTCGTTCAATTAGAGGTAGACATTATCAGGATAGAGCTGAAATAAATCACATCACATTTATTAGCTTGCAGGTTATTACCGAGGTACATACTCTAAACCAAGATTTCCTCATGCGTGGTTGGGTATCTTTCTGGAGAATGTGGTAAATTTCTGTGTTACTTTTATGAAGTATATGTGTCTTTATTTATCTATTTCTTCCTGTGCTCATGGTTTCTTAATGGTATAAGTAAAACTGAATTTTGCTGATTCAAGGATTGTGAAGAGGTCTAGTGAATCCTATCAGAAGAAAGAAACAAGAAGTAGAAAGAGGGCAAAACTTAAATAGAGATGGCAGGTTCTTTTCAGTGGTGTGCAGTAACAGGACAAGAGGTAATGGGAACAAACTAAAACAGACGAGGGTCCACCTGAACATCAGGAAATAGTTTTTTGCTGTGGAGATTACTGAGCACTGGCACGGATTGCTCAGAGAGTCTCAACCCTTGGAGATATTCAAAAGCTCTCTGGAGATGGTCCTGGGCAGCTGGCTGTAGGTGGCATTAGTAATGCTAAGTTAACAGTTAGATTTTATGATCTGAAAGGTTCTTTCAAACCTAAAGGATTCTATGATGATATGATTCTACGAATTCTAAACTGTAGTTAGATCTTACCCAAATTATTTTCCATCAGGGCTCAGATATCTGATCTGTGTTTGGTTCCTGTTTTAACATAATTCAGTAATTGTTCTGCTTTGAAGTAAGTAACCTAATTCTTGCATATAAAACTTTAAGGTACACTCTATGTCTCCACATTGAGAAGTATTTTACAGGTAAACAGACAGACTACTAAGTACAAACTTTCCTATGCATAGGCATTCCATTTAGACAAAAGGATCCATATACGTAAATAACAAAAAAAAAAATCTGTATGAATATCAGCTAATAAGAAGTCAGTGGTCCCTATAGAGGTTTTGTAAATATATGTAGCATTCTGTACTAGTTTCTACTTACTGGTGTATATTGTAAGATCATAAAAAGACTTATGAATTACAAGGTTTAATGATACAATACCCAAATGAGAAAATGATCTGTACCAAAAGTATGATTACAGACTAAAACAAGAAAGAGCAGGTCAGTGTAGCAGTCAGCTGGGAAGAAACACCAGACAATACCGATACTAGTAATTAGTCTAATAAGCAATTGCTTTAGCACAACAGCTACCCAACTATTGCCGAGTATTGTCATACAAAATGAGAAAAGATGCCAAAGACGTTCAGCCAAAGACGTTCAACCAGAGACTGTGAGAAAACCAATTGCACAGCTGAACTCTGCAGAACAATGCAAAAAAGAAAAAGGAAAAAAGAGTATACTTCTTCTACCATTAGCCATTTTTTTTTTTTTTAAGCATCATGGGAAACCAATTATGATGACAGCTGTGATAAGTCTTCATTAAAAATTGTACTGATTATCACTTGTTTCAGATTACCCATATGAGGAATAACTAGAAAGAAAAATAAACTTGATTTTATATACATAGTACAGCTTAGTGTCTGACTAATTCATTCTAACAACTCTTTTAAAGGAACTAAACTCAGTGAATAATCAAACGACAATTATATTGATAAGAAACAATTTTGCTTCTAGAAATATGATTTGTGTCCCATAGAAGGATCGGGATTATTTCGTGTTATTTATTATATTTATTGCTCTACCACCTAATTAACTCTCAAAATACCTTCAGGACTTCATTGCTTAGTGTACATACTTCTGTGTCTTCCATGGTGGGGGAGGTTGTAGTGGATGTCAGCATATATATGTGAACATTTAGCACATTGCCCACAATCAGAATTCGGCGTTGGAGTGGAATAACAGATGACTGAAAAAGGAAAGACATCTGTATATATTTGAAACTACAGTGATTACTTACCTTGGCATTTGCTCATAACTATTATATTAAAAGTACCTCTTAAAAGTCAACTAATTTTTAAAACTAAATTGAAGGATTATTTATTAGATCCTTATCAAATATTAACCTTTTTAATGTATTGTAGAGACTGCCAAAAGTGTCCCCAATATTTAATTAAAAAGCATATACGTTTTTCTGAATCTTCTTTTATGAATGGTCTTTCATTTAGTGGACTTCTTGGAATACTACAAGAAATGACACTGCTCTTTGTAGGAGTAATCAAATGAAAAATCATTTCCTAAACCACCTGGATTTTCCTTTGAAATCTTCTTAGTGAGTATGTCTTATTTTGACCAGACTGTTTGAGGTTTAGAGTCATGACATCTTGGCAGAGTAAACAGAATTGAATTTTTATTAATTATAAGCAATCATAGCAAAATTTTTGGGCTTAAAATCGGAATGTAACTTGATCCATAAAGGCATTTAGATACCCTATATTCTCATGTCTTCATTAACAGATTTCTTTCTTCTTCATGAAGTGCAGGAAACTGTGCTTTCACTGCTCTACAGCTGAGAATTCAGGCTAAGGATAAACAGTGTCTGGGTACTATTACCTGAGTGCCTCAATCAGAAAATGAACCCAGCTTTTCCAAGTTTGAAACCACAAGACTGTCCATCCTTTCTAAATAAATGCTCTTGCAATATGTATTTCCACATGCTTTGAGTTTGTACTACCCCAGAATCATTCACAAAATATATGACATCTACAAAATAACCTAAATTCCTTACCACAATTTCTGCCTGATATGAAACTAGCTGCTTTCTGTTTGGTGTATGAGATAGCCTTTCAATCTTTTTTTCATATTCTCACTCATTTTAAAACATATCTTTTTCCATAGCAGCAATTATATGTGGTATGAGCTCAAGCCAGCTCTGTTTAAACTACCCAGTATCTTTGAAACATATGAAATATATTTGATCAACTATCTGGGAATTATGATTTTTCCATATGGGTTAGTTTTCACATAAGGGAGTTTAGTGTTTCTATGGAGAATATAATATGCTCAGACAAATATAATAGGTAAAGAGTTGCAAACCACAGAGTAGGAGAAGCAGGTGTCCAGCTGGATTTTCTCATAGGAAGGTCTTGAAGGTCACTGATGGTGATGAGGTCTCAGAGATTCCCAAATCCTCGTAAAGCTATTCATTCCTTTCCCAATACACTAATCTCCTACTACTTTTGATAATTCAGTGACTCAGGAAGTAAGGCCTGTATTTTCACTTTTGTTTCTCGGAAGCAGACTAAATGACAACAATTTTCTGAATTACCATTTATTAGGGCAGAACAAGAGTATTCACAAAGGTCATCACCCAGAAGAATATTTATTCATTGATGTATCAATATTTGTCTTCCTGATGTCAGACTAGACTCTCCAGAGACCAAAATAAATTTACAGCCAGGTATGACTTTCCCCACTGTCCTAAAATGGGAGCACAGATAATTTGATATCCTTGTCCAGCAGACAACTGAGTGATGTCAGACCATTGTAAAGGGAGTACTTGATGGTCACTTCCTTCTGCTTTCCATTTCTCACAAAGTGATGATTTCTATTCAGATGAGTTGGTTGATATTTGTCAGTTGTGTTTAACTCTCTCTTACGTTTCTTTCTGTTTATATGAGTCAGTTTTGGTTACGATTCACAAGAAGGATATGCTTGTTTTCCTCCACCTGGAGTTCTTTTTGTAAATTATCTTTCACCTCTTGATGTCCTCAGCTCCCTTCAATTAAGGATGTTTCCACAAAAGTGAATGCAATCACTGCAGTGAATTGACTGAATGAGAAGATCCTGGAAGCAAATAAAATTGTTTGATTATTTTACTACTGCTATTTCTTGTTCTTAATGCAGGAGACTTGGAATAACTTATGAAGATTAATGAGTTCTTCTGTTAATTGATCATTATAAATGTTACTAGTTTTTTGTTTCATAGTGCTAATATAGTAAAAACGCTGTACAGATTCACAATGGTTTTTAGATAGCCCCTCAACAGCATAGCCATTTGGCAGGCTTTGATGTTTTTAGATTTACTCTTTGGTAAATCTGCATCTGTTTTTTCACAGTAAAAATTGGCTGAGGGGAGGAACAGCAAATATATTTTCTCACAAATAATCAGATAACCTACATCCCTCCAAACATATTGCTCTTTGAAAGTAAGATGAGCAGATAAACCATATATCCTATCAACTGGGATGTGAGAAATCACAGGCAGGGACACTGTTGGGGAAAAGGGAGCGGGTCCAGGATATAAGAAACAGCAAGATATTTACTGTGGTAAATATGTCATATATTATCTGAATATGCATGCAATTTACACTATGTCTGTTGTTAAGAAGTTCCACTGTTAAGCAGCTTTAAATGGCTATGAATGAAAGTACAGCATCAGGTTAAAATATACTTTTAACCTTAAACCAGATGAAAGCTGAAGTGGAACAGGTTGGCAACAGGATCCCTGTAAGCGTGGAAGCTTAAGATCCCTTCTAACCCAAATCACTCTATGATTCTACTTGCAGGAAGGTATTTTCTGTTTCACAAGATCTATTAATTTCCACATTTTTCACTTATGATAACAATAAATTACAGGTAAATTAGTTCACTTAGTGAAACAGTAGAAATTATAAGAAATTCTACCATATACAGAGTGGAGGTACATGCCTTTGCCCAAACAATGACATATTAATAACATTTTATGTCCTTGACTCTGGTTTTCTTAAGGTTGTGTGTTTATGAGGAGGAATCAGGAAAAAAAATCAAAGAAATAGAAGAACAGAAAAGGTAAAATAAGAAAAATCTTGTTTAAAATAGATACTCAGAATGTGACTGACAAACGTTATGAGAAACTAACTGATTTCAGTGCTGCCTGGAAATGAGTTGAATGTTTAAACAAAATTGTTCTGGTTGTGTACTTGTTTCTAATTATTTGACTCCTATTCTGTTGAGGAAAATGAATCCTTGAACATTCTTTGTAAATACTAATTGCAATTTAAAAGTAAAAGAAAAGAAAAGAGAAAAAGAAAAGCAAAGAGAAAAAGAAAAGCAAAGAGAAAGAGAAAAAGAGTGTCATTCTACCTCGCGCAGATTTTTCCTACAAACGTAAAATTTCCACAGCACCATGAACTTGGTTAACAGGAGGGATAACAAAGTAGTGATTTTGTCTGAGATGGTACTACAGTCACTATTGCTACTTATACAGAGTTCTCTCTACCCAGGCAGGGCACAATCAAATTGCTTATTGGGAACAGCATTTTATATTCCCCAATCCATTCCTGTAAATTTGGAGAGTATTAGCTGACATGGCCAAAACTCAGGGCTTGCATTAAGAGTTAGACATTGTGACCTGTGAACCAGGGCCTGAACCCAGACCCTGGCTGTCATTCACTTACTAGCACAAACTAGGAAAACCCCATGAGCAACTAAAACACGGCCATTCTTATTTTTTTGAATGGATGGTTCAGGTCATTCAGGAGAGATGAAGAAATGATTTCTGATCTTGATATGGTGAGCACTGCTGTAGCCCACACTGGAGGGGCTTCTATGTCAAAAAGAGGAAACTAAAGGCTGCACCTTGATGTGAATGGTTAGCCTCCTTCAGAAGTCCTAGGCGCTACAGAGCAGTCTCAAAAACTTTGAATTAGCAGCTGTTCCACAAATGGAAATTTTTGTATTCTACTGGATAGTCATTGTAAACACATTTTATAATGAAAGAAAAACAAGACCAAAGGTCATTGCTACTCCTACTGAAACCTGTCATATATATTCATTTACTCAGCTGTGTGTCTTTTATAGTCATCATTGTTGCCCTGGATGACTATGCTATTTGCAAATGTTGCATAAATAAAAGAGCATTGTAACTATTTTGAAGAAAAAGGTGTCCCCTACAACTTCCAAAGCTTCCTCTCTTTTCTAGCATAATCCAGCTGATGCTTATAACAAGCTAGGATATTAAAGGTGGAAACAGAGTTTTGCTGTTTATTCCTCTTAAGTTTATCACCTACCTTATTTATAAATAGGTTTGATACAAGGCAATGGTACATAAAATCTGTTAAGACTTTTTTAGCCTTAGGCAGGCTGCAGATTGGATGATAGATTTGCTTCTTCAAATATGGTGTTGACAAAGTCTATCAACAGTCACTCAGACTGTGGACATCTTTCACCAGGCATGATAGGCATGAGCCTAAAACAGTGACAGTGACTTCAGATTTCTTGTACACCTTACTGTCTAGTGTGCTGAATACTTGGAAAGAAGTTGGTATGTGTTCTGGCCATGTCTCAGAGGATGGCTGTTGCTGTCTGGGGATGTATTTCAGATGTGGTAACTGTTTTTTAAGGAGTGTATTTTTGTACTTTACTAATGCAGAGTTAGGCTCCAGGGTGTCCTGTGTTCAGATTGCATTGATAAAGCAATAGAGGATTGTTTGCTCTCAGTCTCAGCTGTGCAAAAGTGTTCTAGTAACTCGTTGTGGAGGGTTTTATCTTCATCTGATTGTGTTTTCTGTTAAGGCTGCCTCCAGAGTAACAGAGGTGATCTCTGCATATTCTACAAGCAAATCCAAACCTCTCAAGAGGCAGACACCTTGTAGGGCTTGAAGTTTTGAACATGCTACATCTGCAGTACAGTACAATAGTTTACCATGTGCAAAACAAATGTACAGGAACAAGAAAATCAATAAGTATCACAGAAATATGCAATATGATTCGGATAAAACATTCAGATCATGACATTTTAATAAAATATGTGAAAAGGGAAATATTATTCACACTGTGGCTTTAGACATCTAATTTAAGCATCTAAACGATACCCTAGGCACTCTTTTCCACTCAGCAGAGCTCCCGGTCACCAGTTCACCCCTTCAGGCACCTCATCTGCATAGTTCAGCTGAAATGGTGTGAATTCTTTACATTGTCTGAGGCCTTCACCCTGTATAAGAGCTGAGATATGGGATGAGGAACATGTTTTTAAAACTGCAGTGTCTCTTTCCCAGGGATAAACGTCTTGTTTTACAGACCCAAGTGAGGGAGGAAGACGCTTGTGTACTGCATACACTCTATTGTGTGGAAACATTCTGCCAAAAACTATGCTTCTGTAGCAGGCGGTTGCTGTAAGCTGGAACAGGCATGCATGCAGTGATTTCTTACCTAGACTGGAGCTTGGATATCTGCATGCCAGTTCGTTCTTTAGTGCAGATTGTCCTTTGCTTGATACAGCAGAGAATGATGTTTTTGGAGCAGAACTTTCACAAGTGGTTCATACATAATAGTGACAGTTTTGCATGGGGTTTTCAGGAAGAAAAATGGAAAATTTACCAGTTTCTAAGTGGTGCGTACTGGTTTTTGTTATGTGGGTATCAGTTCTGGAATTACCACCAGTACAAAAACATCTAATGAATTTCTTCAACATGTCACATGCAAACAAAGGTGGGTCAAGAGCTCATTTAGAAACAGCTTACTTGTTCCTTCAGTCAGAGATGGAGGGGGAGACAGGGCAGCAGTCTCCTTATTAATCCTCAGTGATTAAGCAGGGTCCTTGCTCTGTTGTTAAAATGGCTCTTCTGTTAAGCTCTAAATAGCAATGTCAGACCACACAGTGAAAAGCAGAAATCTTTACTGACCATGGATTTGCTCAAGTAGTTCACAGAGACGAGAAGATTTCAGACTAGGCTCTACTTCCTTGAGACTGAAATGACAAGCAGCAAAATGTCAACAGACAGCAGCATGATATATCGTAAACAGTGATAATACTTAAAGGGTGATAGACACAACAGGGAAAACAACTGTGCCAGCTGGCAGAAGGTCATGGAGGAAGGATTCCTTCAGCCTTGGCAGGGGCATGGCAAGAGAGAAGAAACTAGGAAGTGGAAACTCAATCTGCCACATGTCCAAGGCAGTAGAGATAAGATTTCTTCAGCTATAATCTTACTGACATGCTGAGAACTATACCAAGATCACATTTAGTACTGGGGAACCTGAATCCTACAAAAGATTTGTGTTTGCACTATGTTGATCTACCTGCCCTGACCCACCCTTTACCTCTGTCTATTCATCTGAAGAAAAATGCTTCACAGAAGCATGAACAAATATAACTATTGTAGAAGCATATTATTATTGTTTCAATACATATCTGTCAGGAACAGAAAACTCAATCCCAAATTTAGCAAGGTACAATTCCATATTGATGTCAGCTGGTTTAGGCGTAGGACTGCAACAGGATACAGTGCATCTTGGCAAGACTTTCCAGTTGTTTTAAGGAGAGAGTGGAATTGTACAGTGAACTTTTGGTCAGCTTTTCCCAACAAGTCTGGAGAACTTATTTCCACCTGGGGGAACTTGGTCCTACCAACTAATTTGGAGAACAGGAAAAAGGAAATTGCACACTGGCGGGGTTTATGCTAGACAATGGAGCAATCTTCTTATTGCTTAAACATGCAAGCTGCATACTTCTTATTCTACCACTCTTTTGTTATGGCACCCTCTCCCTCCCCAAAAAGGTTGAATAAACATGAAAGATCAGCAGACATAATACATTTTACCAACAGAGCACAGCTTTATAAGGTTTTGTTACATCTTGAAAAGATTAAGTGCACCTGCATGTGAAGAATCCCTATTCCTCTGAATAATCAGGCAAAGGCACCTCCGTTACCAAGGCACAGGCAAAAGACACGGTTGGACTGCAGGTTTTATAACAAAGCTTGTTTAACCAAGCTGGATCCTCTAATTTGTAAGGAGCAAGGCTGCCATCCAGTGGCTTTTCTCTAGTACAAAATTGAATTTCACAGCAACAGGATCGAGAAAATGTTTGTGTTCTTTTGAATTAAATGGGGATCTCTTTATTTGCTATTTTCTTTTTCTTATTTGTTTGTTTTAACTTTAATACAGATAACACAATAGCTTCAAACTACACTAAGTAAAGAAACTGATTTTAAATCATCACTAGCTTTCCTTCTTGTTGACTTGGATATGTATGTACAACTTGAAAATCATTTGCCTACATGGAATTACAGAGAAGCATAAAATAACAAAAAAAAACCCCAAAACAACAACAAAACAACAAACTCAAAACTAATAGCTGAAATAATAGCATTCCTTTAATTACGCACCACATTTTAAAATGAAAGACACATTTACAAGCTTAATTCAAAGCTTGTGAGAATCATTTCATCCTCCAACAGGCTTGGAATCAGGCTGTGTTTGAATAAAAAGGAAATTTGAAGTTATGCTATCTGGAAGAAAATTATCATGCATATTACATATCTTCATCTCTAGGAACCGCCAGATCAACAGGTTGCATTAGAAGGAAATTTCCTGATGTTTATCCTCTTGAAGATCCCACTCAAATATAAATGTTTTTATCTACTGAAAAGCTGAAGCTAATGCTGGTAAATAAAGGCAGAAGGATAATCTCCTCCTGAGGCAAATCATACAAGTTTCTTTTGCCTCCATTTCCCTCTGTCTAAACCAGGGATAATGCTCATCTAGCTTGCAGGCAGGATGTGCAGTTCAATACATGGTGAATTACAAAGGATTTTGAGCTCTTCAGAAACAAGAGAGTATTTCTGTACTTCTTGATACTGCTTATACAAGACATCAATCTATCGAAAGCTTGAAGGAGGCTGCATTGCCCAACTTCTTCCACTCTGCCTCTCCCCAGCTGATAATTCTTAGCAGCCCCCTTGGCTCCCAGGGCACCAGTGAAGATGGGGATCTATCCTTTCTAGGTGTTACTATTAAGTTCAAATACTCTTGTTTCAATAAACTCTTTAACAAGGATGAATCAACCTGTTTAGTTTAACTGAAAAAAAGCAGAGGCATACTTTCACCACAGCTCAATAGTTCTTTATGGGGAGACAGAATTCAGCTAACGAAGAGCTCTGGACCGCAGACTGCAATGTTTTAGTAAGATTCAGTTCTTAAGATGAAATAGGATAAATTCAGATGCAAATGAGGACATGAATGACAACAGTAAGAATGCTTAAGAAGCAAGTTAGCTGGAGTTGTAGTGGATTCAGAATCAGGGCAGATGTTTAAAGTAAATTTAGATATTTCTGTGGAAATCATTAATTTGGAACATGGACTTATTAGTAGAAATCAGTTAGCCTATTTTACCCCACAGATCAAGCCAGATTATCACAAGGATATGTCTGACTTTGGGATGTACTAATACATGGAGTTGTTTGCAAAAACTGTTTCATTGTTAAAAGTAATTGTTAGAAATTGTTAAAGCTGGTGAAAGGAAAGAAAAAAACTTGTGAAGTAAGTTTATAAAGGGAATACTATCTAGGGAACAGTTGCTCACTTTTACTGGAAAATACTAGAATGTTCGCGTTCAAAATGTCTCACACATGAAACATAAAAGTATTTCAATCAGTCATATGGTTAGTAACACAATTAGGAATGATTTTTTTGGTGGAAAAAATGTATTCCTAAAAATAATTTTGACTTTTTTTCTTTTATATTTTCTTTAGAGACCGTAGATTTTTTTGCCTTATTCTTTGTCTTCATACAAAGCTACAATATTAAACACCTCAAGCATTTTCTGCTTATGATAAGCAACACCCCTCTCTCATTTCCTATACCTTCTGTGCCAGTCTTTCAGATAGAATAATCAGATTAAAGAGAGCACCAACTAAACTTAATGCAATTTTTTACTCCAGGATATTGGAAGGATAGGAACTTTGAATGGGTTTTGGCCATTTTGAGTGAATTAACCTTGCTTCACTTTGGACATCCCAAAATGAGGCATTTAAATATGAGGAAGTTAGCCTCTAAGGTTGTTCAACTCATTTGTCTTAGACTTCTATGCTAAGATGAGCTAAATCACCCTTTGGAGGGGGCTATTTCTCTTCTTTGACTATGTGAAGAACCTAGCAAGACTAGCTCAGTTTTAGATGTCTAACTTTAGATGCCTAAGTTTGACAAATGAATTCTGCCTTCTGTTTCCAGTATAATCTAAGCGAGGACCACCTAGGAAGAAGCCTCTTTCTTTACTCATGAGAAGATTCATGATTAATTTTAAAGATTTTAGTCTATTCTTATTCAAATCCATTCATGACCCTTACTAATGCTCTTTTTTTTTTTTTAACATAGTACTGAACATAAAAGCACAGAAGAAAAGCATTTTTCCTCTTGTCAATTACTAATATCAAAATCCAGTCTATTTTACTTGAGATGGTAATTCTACTGATGAACATGTTTGAGGTCATTCAAATAGAGGGCTCCTAAACTCGTAGGACAATTTAAGTCAGAAGAATGAAGCAGTTGTATTTTTACATGCAATCTCTCACATCTGAAGCTTACTGCCAAAGACTTACCTGACAATTGCTGTACTATCAGAAATAAATAGCCCTGTTTTATAGATCAGATTGTAAGTACCTATGTAAGTTGTGAAATGCCAACACTGCTCTAATTCTGAAACATAGCTTACATCCTCAAACACAAAACCCTATCTTATAACATGTTTAACATACATATTTTCATTAATTATACTACATTTGTGCTTTAGTTCCTAAAATTAATGTTATTTGAAATATGTAAATTTAAAGATTAGAAAGTTTATTCAGCAAATAACTCCACAGCCACTTCTTCTCTATACTGATAACAAAAATAAAACCTAGAAGATTATATTAAAAAAGAAACCAACCCAAAAAGACAAACAAAACCCAAAATCGCAATCACTCCTGATCTTTTCACTATAAGGAAGGTACAGTAATGACAATAATGAATTCATTTTCCTTCTAATATTTTATTAAGTGTCAAGCATTTTTATATCTGTCTCTGCAGCTGGCCTCTGGAAACACATGCACCTGAGTAAGGACAAGTGCCCTAAAGCAGAGCCTGGTTTAATAATACGCAGAGTTTTAGCTGCCTCAAGAAGCTTTTTAGGTTTGTGCAATGAGAAAAACTGTTGACAAATGCAGCCACAGTTAAATAAGGAATTTTTTTCACTGATTTTTACTTATTGCCCCATGACTTTTGTGCCTGATATGAGATGGTCTCACTTGGAAATTATTGCAGTGAGCAAGAATACCCAGTAGTGGTAATCTGTAGCCCTCAATAAATCTGTGTTTGGTTTCATAGTCTTTTTTCCATTATGATTTGTTTTAATAAGCTTTATTATAAGTTGGCACCAGGGAGCCCTTGGTTGTTTACAAGTACAGAGCTAACACATCTTACCTGTCTAAACTCATACAACAGCCTCTGCCTATGCCCTGTGGCACGTCACAACTAGGACTATACCGCATGCATGTAGCCCAACACCATAGCATTCATGATCTATCATCTTCTCTGGGTATGCCTTCTAACTGGGGTCATGAAGCAGAGGATGACCTGTGATATACTTTCCTATAGCTAGGAGTACACAACTAGTAGCTGTCTATGTTCAAAATAAGTCCACTAATAGGTGTCTGTCCCTTTTGCAGCCTGTAACTCTGCTTTTTTTATCCACCATATGACCTAATATTGCTGGTTTTCATCCCTTGACATGACCCACTGCATGAAAGTTTGTACACTAGAAAATACAATATTTGCCACGTCTTAGATCGTTGCTGGTCACACACTTGAAAAAACTACAGGTGTTGAACCTGGCCAGACCTGCAGGATTAACCTGATGAAGACCTCAAATACTAAATCTGAAAGCCCATTTAATTCTGTTGTAAATCTCAATATATAGTTGACATTTCCCTCAGAGGCTAGCTGGAAGGATGCTTCCTAGAAGAGACCTATGACCTATTGGGGAAAGAGCATGGAGACCTGAGAGGCAGCTCCTCTCCTATTGGATTTCCAAGGGTTTGGGTACTTATAAGATTGATGGTTCTGTAGTGGTCAGATGCCATATCTCTCCCAGTCTATAGGTACTCATACAGCCTTTTTGACACTATAATGACCAGAATCCCCAGATGTCTTAGAAGGAAATTCCACACATCAAAAAAAAGTTTATAGAAAAAACCACGTGGGGTAGCACATGTGAAACAATCCAAATGTGTTTCAAATGTAAAGCTATTCCAATACATGTAAGTGACAATAAAAGAACTATTTATCTTTGAGTAAAAAGAGCAGCTGTGAAAACATCGGCCTTTCTCAACAGGGGCTTCTTCCAGGTGAGCTCAAATATTATCCATAAGCATATCAGAACTGACCATTTATTTTTTGAGATTTACCAAGTAATTCCTGTGGTTATTATTTATTATTTTTAGACCTACTTGATTTCTTAGGTTATTTTTTAAAGGCTGAAATATTTAAACTTCTATTAATCTAAAAAGGAAAGCTCGTGTTTGGGGTTTGTCTGTTTTTTAAAATGTTATGCAAAATATCTTAAGAAGAAATACTATAAAAACACCATTGAACTATTTCTTTGAGCCTGCTTAAAAATCATCTTAAATGCGATCAAGTTGTAAATGTATGCAAAAGACAAGTTTTATAAAGATGACATTCCATCCAAGTTCTTTCCATTTAATAAATAGCTCATTTTTGTGAATCAGGAGATTTGAACAATTTTGCACAATTCTGGTATCTTTTTTTCACAGTATTATTTAAGGATGCTGGCTGAAAACTGAACTGTACAAAGGGATATATCAGTTTACAGTAAATGATCATCTTCTTAAAGAAAACAACCCACCCAATATTTAAAAAGAAAAAAATAAAAATTATTGGCCATCTGAATAGGTATGATAGAGAAGAGAAGAAGAAAAGAGAGAATCATTTACAATCAAGGCTTCAAAACCAGTCCAGCCTGATTTTTTAGAACCTTTGAACACTCATAATTCTCACACACATGAAATAGAAAAATGGATGCTCACAGTCATTAAAAATTAGTACTTAGGGGATTTTCCCAATCCTTCACAAAATGCATGACTGAGTGGAAACTTAAGTCAAGTCATTCTGTATCCAGTTAAGTATCGTCAATAAAAAAAAAATCATTATTTTATAAAGATAACGATTTATCTTGCAGTCTGGCCAGATCCTGCTTTGTATACTGAGTAGTTATTGCTTCTTTGGCTTATGTACTTGAGTTTATCCTCTTTTATTACCATGTGGTGCCACATTAACTTTTCCTAATACTGAATTATGCTTATTCTGTTATTCTTATTTCAGAAATATCTTGTTGACATTAGATTTTGTCTTAGTGGCCTGAAGAGTTTTACTTTTCTTTCTCCCAGTTTTCTAACCATACTGCGAAGAAGAGATGGAAAGTAACTAAATGCCACCTGTCTTTTGAATGTCTCCAAAGCTTTTATCTGTTCATCCAGATGGCTCAATTTGCATTGACAGTTTTTGTGGCCACTTCAATTAGCTTAAGCTGCTTCATGGTGCATCTAATTATTCTAGCATGCGTTTAAAAAAGAAGCTTAAATTCAAGAGCAGATTTTAAATAAAATGCTGAAAGAAAAAAAAATAAACAACAAATCACCCCACAAAAAAGCAAAACCCCCTCAATTCTCCCCAAAATGTTTAAATATGTGGTGATGAATTTCCCAGTCCTGTGGCTTAGATGGTATTAGAAGATTTTTTAAGTTCTTTTTATATATATTGATATATATATATTAAGCTTGTGATACAGAAAGGATCATTCATCTTTTTATTGCTTTTCTAGCAGTTGCTTTTTCTTCTTTCTGTTAAATTGTAGCATACTCTGAAAATTAATATTACATACAGGCCATTATTATGTAAATTCCCATATGGAGAAAATTTTAATTTTGTGAAGCTTAATGTCAATAGGTTAACTAATTCTAGACCAATTTTTACTAATATAGAGGAGACTATTGTTCAATTGCAGTTATTCATACTGGCTTCTTGAAGTTTAAGGCAGACAAACTGGAAATTTTCAATTGTGTTTTAAAGATCGACACAATCCCAAACATTTCTATCAAATATATTTTCTATGGAAGGGGAAAACAGTCTTGTGTTTTCTTGTCTTAGAAAATAAGTAAATATATAAAATGTTTTGGATCAGATTGATTTCAAGACAATATTTAAGTTTTAAAATGATCAAAAAAATACTTTTGGTGTGTCCTAAATAATGAATTTGTTGTCAGCCTGACTGTGCCCCATTTACACTTGCCAACGTTGACTAATATGACAACTGTTAAACTTTGTCAAACTTAAACCATGTCAAATCTACTGCATGTGCACAACTAATCTGTATCTCGAGTCCATCATATTCTAGATACTTCAGATTTACCACACATTCCAATTAGCCAATTCTGTGAGCTATGTGGAGGTTTCTTCTGGAGGTCTGATCTATCAACTGCTAGAGATTCCTGCTCAAAATTTCAGTTTACCATGCAAATTGCTAGACCTGGTGTGTTGCTTCCCTGCCAATATAACTTCAGTGTAACATTCCATAGTTTCTCTGCTTTGTTGTCCTACTTCAGCTACAACTCTCTACATTTATAGGTTTAGTATATCTTAATTGTGGAAGTTCTACTTGAAGTTTTAATGAAGATATACAAATTTTTTGTATGCATAAGCAATTGGAAAGGGAGAATAAAGAAATATAAATGGAGCAAGAAGAAAAGATAGTACAGTTTAGTTACTTCAACTTTATCCTCATCCAAGAATTAAAAAAATAATAATCAAAATAGTGGGTCAGTCACAACTCCAGTTCAAAGTAATAGTCGGATATATTATTTGATTCCGCTAAAATTTTGTTCCACTGCCTTAATATACTTGTTTGTATTTTACTCTGGTTTTCATCAACCATGACTGTGCCTGGTTTTTACCCACATAAAGTGAAAGAATTCCTAATAATGAACAGAAGCCCTTTAAAAAAAGTTACAGGGTGGGCAAAAATAATACCTTATAAGAGTGAAGAGTAAATAGTGTCACTTGTTTTTTTCAATTTAACAATTCCAAAGCACATTTTACATGCTTTCAGTAATACTGTGTCATGTTTTAGGTCGTGATGAATTTGACAAAGCTCCCTGACCTCTGATTTCCACTAGAAGGTGTCCTTTCCTTAGTGATGTCTATGTGACTATTGATGTATTAAGTCATTAATGCAGATTTTTAAGTTATTGTATTCCTCCAGCTACCAGTACAGAAATCAGATAAACATATTGAAAGAACTATCATTTTTCAGGAAAAGCCTAATGTGACTCTAATTAGCTTAAGTAATAAAGTTATGCAATTTTACCAGAGGTCTGTTTTAATGACCGCATCTCCTTTTGAGTCTCAGCTTTAAAAGCCTTTTAAATTATTCTTTAAAGAGCTCATCATAATGTTTTTCTGGGATTTTTTTTTTGTTTGTTTATTAATTTTTCTCTCTTCTTATTTGCTGAGTCTTTCAGTGTCAGATATATTTTCTATTGTCAGGTTATTTGTATGCAACACAACCAGAATTAAGCACATGGCAACCCCTGAAAGAAGATTGATCTGAACTGAACATCAAGTTATGGATTCATTGAGAAGCCATGCATAGTCTTTCTGTATAATGTGAATAAATCATAAAATCTTACCTTTTTATTTTTTTTATTTGGAAATGGGGGTTATAATATAATTTTTACAAGCACAAGGAATCATAACATTAACATGCAGAAGTCCAGTGGTTGCTGGGACGGCACAAATGCCCATATTGCCACAGGTTTTATAATGTTTTATAATGTCTGCTCTGTGCCAGTTCAGATTCAGATGCAGTCAACGGTTGTTTGGAATAAATAAATAAATAAATGTTAAAGCAGTATACTACAGTTCATACAAACAAATCCCTACTTAACGTATCAGAAAGAGAAATATGTTCCCACAGATTAACATGCCGAAGTGTGACAGTTTTAATCCACTTTTAACGTTTAAGTGTTTAACACACAGGAAAAGCAAAATAATGCAGTTTGATTGAACTTGCAAGGAAAATGGGTTAAACAAATTACTAGGTGTTCTGCTGCCATAGACTAAGAACACAGACAATTATTCTGTCTCAATGCATGCTCAGAAACTTGTTGAGCAGTGTCGATTTGGATATGTGTCTGGGCCCTTTGTGCAATTATTTCATATCTCCTGTTGCTAATTGATTCTGACCAAGCAGTTTTCCTTTCTGTTGATTTATGTGCAGAAGTATGTGTTAATTTTTCTGTAATTTTTATGCTACATTTCTTATTCTTCAGACTTCTTTTCTTCATTCAGGATCCACACTGCCACTTTTCAAACTTTCTGTGCTTTTTAACAGTGTGCTAGCCACAGCAACAGACTAAAGAAGGCCACTTCTTGCATAGCTAAATTGGAAAAGATCCCAGAATAAAGAAAATATTAAATAGAGCAGAAAAAAGTCAGCATATGGATGCTATCGATGCAGAAGGAAAATAGCCAACTGCACTGTAGAAATTCTCACTTGGAAGAGATACAAGGAAACAGTGTTTGTTTAGCTCACACTACTGCCAATACAAAGGACCATCATGACCCATAAAGTAAACCCAGGAGGTGGAAGGATTGTCTCGTAAAGGGAAACACAAATATTGTGAATTCAGTTTTCATTGTGAACAAATGTACATGAAGAATGTATTAAAAATTTAGAGAAGACCTCTCAGTGTTACCATATGGAAAAGTACACAATCAGCCTAAGATCCAGCTTCTTCACAAGATTATAAGGTACCTTTAGTGACAGATATCCTCAATCTAGAAAGAGTTTCTGGAGTCAGCAGCTGGTAGAAAGGCAAAATTGTATCAAGTTGGAATGGAAGAGAGACCTGTACACTTAAAAAATAATCAACCATCATTAACTCCCATCTGACTAGCCGTCATTAATCGTATTTCAATAATACTACTGCATTTGCATCTCTGTGGGGATCACATTGAGATCACATGGGTCCATAATAAATTTATGAATGAAATATATAATGATCTCTGCAAAATCACAGTAAATTGCATCTCTGAGATGTAGCACTATGTCTTTATGACCTTCATGGAGGAATGAATGAGGTATAAACCCATGAAGATAGATGACTCTCTACTGTAGTGAGCAAACTTGAACTTAAAAAAATTGGTAAAGAAAATAGTCCAGAGAAAAGTAAACAAAACAGCCTGTGAAACTGATAGTTGAAGAAGGAAGACTTTGACTATAGTTAACCCATGTAAATTAATTTATTTTTATATTACACAAAAAGCCCACCTCTGAGCAAAGTACTCTGTCGAGCAAGAGCACAGATTGCTGGAAGATGATGCAGGAGCTAATTCACCCTGAAAATATGTGTTTGTTCTGAGACACTGGATTATATGACTCAATGGCTTGTGTGTTCTCCATTTTATTCCTTCTCTTTCTTGAACACAACCAGGGTGAGGACGTTTTGATAATGAAAGATGTACAATAGTAGAAACATGGTAATCTGTGACTAGTGAATCATAGGCCATATTGCAGATCCTTTCCCCTCTACTGAGTCTAAGAGAGCTTGAAGGGTCAGCTAAAGATAGATAGAATTTTGGTCCTTTCCATATGCATTATCACTTTCAGCCCAAATACTGAATTTAGGAATGTGTGCTTCTGTTGCAGTATGTTTTTTTTTACAACAGAGGACTTTTTGTTCCTCTGTTGAGAAAAAGAAGGGCATTAAGGGAATGTTTTGAGCTTGACTTCGTGTGTTAGATTAATGGGGAATATGCACACACATTCTAGCATCTTTTGTTCACAGCTTCATAACTAACTTGTGATGTTAAGTAACACTCAGATTCTGCTGGTGAATTAATATTTTAGCAGTATCTTCAAGAAATGTGTCCCACTATTTTCTTCATGAAAATCAAATAAAAATGTCACTTCCTTAGCCACTGAAGGAGTAGAAATAGTTTGTGTAGAGGAATACCACAGATCATAAAATAGTGGCAAAAAAAACCACAACAAAATCTTATTAAACTTTTAATGAACAAAATTAAATGCAATCGAGTAAAATTCATCATATGGATTCTTGCCTTGATGACTGCATTTTGTCCTTTCATTAATTATTAGACTACAAAGGTCATCAGTTGTACTTCCCTGCAGTGAAAAACAGCCATGGAGATATAAATCCAAAATGATGCACATGCACATGCTGCCTTGTGGTATATTATAATCCTTAAATCATTCCTGCTGAGCAAGGACAAGTCTGAAACCACTTATGTAATATAGCATATAGATAATATGCTTCAGTCTTTAGTATTAAAAGAGTTTAGTGTTGAGGAATGATTTTATTAAAATTTGAGCAGATATCATTAACCCTCTTACAGTTTTCAGAAACGTTGCACACAAGAACTGCAACTAAATGAACCAGCACATCCAAACAGCATATGGAATGAGTATTGAGTTATCTTGTTTGGCAAGAGTCAGATACAAGTAGTATATGAATAGACTTAAAATGACACAATGATTTATATTGTATTAATTCTGCCTGTCAAATGCAGAACAGTTTTAAACCTATTTTATTAATAGTCAATATTTCTGCTGCTACAACACAAGTTAGCAATTAAGACATGTCTGTATCAGGCTCTGTGCCTAAGAGAGCCCTCATAATCCAAGTAGTCAAAGGTTCAAGTAAATAATGGAGTTAGGACATTTTAATAAGTTACACAAATAGTAGTTACTATGCATCCTTTCTTTGACCATTGTTAGTGAACTGCATAAAATTGTAATTTAATTCTCTTTTCCTGAACTTTATGTTACTCTGTTTAACTTCATCTTTGCCACAGTTTTAAATAAATCAAGTGTAGCAATATCAGTTCCATAAAAACAATGTAAAAATTCAGTTTCTAAGAATTTTTTTTTACTTGAAAATTAATTTCTGTTATTCTAGAAATAAAAACTTCCTTTCCTGGAGATATGCTTAAATCCCTACTTGAGTAGTCCTAAGTCTTTCTGAAATTGTGTAGGGAAATTCACTTTGTCTGCTTTGGCATTCTGTTTTAAATAAATGCCAATCAGTATTTGAGGAAGTTTATTATACTCACTTCCTTTCTGTCAGCTGGAAGTCAAGAAAGCCAACAGTTCTTTGAAAGATGAGATTTAGAAGCTGTTAGAATTTAAATGGTTCTGGTTTCACATCCCTTTATTATTTCAGACAAGAATGTTAATGATTAGACATCCATATTAATGTTGTAATAATTGTACTATCTGAAATACGGTCAAAGTTTCAACTGAAAACATTATTCCGTTGCATAATGTAAAATGTACTGATTGAAAAAATATTTTCGTTTAATTCCATATATTTCTAAACATGTCTGTAATTATAACATACTGTCCCAAATCTATTTTTATCAGACTAGCTAACAGGCTTAATTCTTTTGCCAAAACTGGAGTTCTGACAACTGCTTCCCATTTGGATTTAAATAACTTTTTCCAAAATAACTCTTTAGGGAGAAACATGAAAAAAATGGAAAACAAGAATATTTTTAATACAATCTTTCAATATTTTGAAACCATTTCTGACTTTCTGAAAAGCTCTGTTTCACGACACAGTGGTGGCATTAAATCTATCTCTAACAAGACATTCAAATGTAGCAAGATAAAATTTGGTATCTGTGATTGAAACTCAGTGCATATGGATCACTGATCAAAGTATTACAAGGGTTTATTTGTCTGTCTTAATCTCATCCATAAGGTACTGCTCGTATAAAAGTTCCTTGGAGCAATAATAAAACTATTGAAATTGCAAACAGGTTTTCTGTTTATGCCATTAGTGGGGTTTTTTTTGTTGTTGTTGTTGTTGTTTGGGGTTTTTTTGACATCTTCACACTGTACTTGTAAAAGCCAGCTAGTAAAAAAAAAGATACTTTTCCATGTCCGTGTTAAATACGATGTGGCTGATTTGTGGACTCAGACTGGAAGACAGAGCATGGGCTGTTCTAGCTCCTGCTTGCAGGGCCATGCAGAGAATCTACTGCTCAGTCATTCAGCCTCCAGCCACAGCAGTCATTGATAATGTCAGCTTTTCAAAGGAAATACTGATCAGGAAAGTCTTTCTGCACTCAGCAAGCAAAGGAAGACAAGCATCCTACCTTTTGTCTTTATCATCAAGGGAAGGAAGCTTTTTAACAGGACTCAGGGTACTCAACACCAGGCATGTGTATCAGGAAGATGAACATCTTATGACCAAATCTGGATCACATTGTGGCTTTCTAAGGGATGTTTTTGCCTTGTTTGCTAAGACACCATCAACCCCTCATATACAACATTTAGTGTTCCCCTTGCAAAAACTAGCAGGGATAACAAAATCAAGGAAAGATTGGAGCACAAATCTGTCAGAGAAAGATGTTCAAGACATTTGGATGTGAACAAGTAAAATGTTATTTAACTGTAGTTTAGCTCCCAGAGAAGCATCAAACAAGAAGATGTGACTGAAGCAAAGATTCCTGGGTAGAGCTAGGGAGGTGACATTACTTTAAATATTCTTATGGCTGAAGTTCAGTGAATGAAAAATTCAATGCAGTGTGCAATTTGTTGATATTATTGCATGGAGTCATACAATAGTCTCACAGAGACACAGAAAACAGTGATGGAGAATGAGGCTCACAGTTTCACATCAACTGAGCAACTAGCCAAGCAAACTCATATTAAATAGGCTGATATCTCTAGAATCCAGGCTCTGAAGAGACGCAGAAGAAAAATTTTAGGTATCATAAAGAACACTAACAGAGCTCAAAGAATCCTGCAATATGCTGAAGAAATGGAGGGAAGAGCAGTGTAGAGGTTTTATTCATTTTCAGAAATTGTGATATTTCTGTCATTGTCAAAATGAGTTATTTGACAAATTACGTGCCATTAATAAATTTGGCATAAGCAGTAAATCCGATTGCCATCCTTCTTCCAGTTTATAGTGTTAAGAATTCCAGTAATTCTAGTGGAATTTTCTGAGGATTGCAGAAATGCAAATCCAGTTACCATGAGGTTTCTTTCAATAAGACAAGTCTTACATTCTAGTCTCTTATTTCTGGATAATATCAATAAATATACAAAAAAGTTTTCCTTGAATTTTTGGAAAACCCTAAAAATGAATGTTTGCTTCTAAACAGCTGAATTAGAAATCATACCTATGGCTATGTTTATGCCTTTTCAATGTCCCAAAGAGGCCAGTCATAGCCCACAGTGTAGCAAACTCAGACTCAACAGTGCTGAGAGCGCACTAACAGGAAAACTAATCATTGTAATGCTTTTCCTTTTTGTAGTGCTCTGAAGGACAAATTGGGAGTTTGGTGATTTGTTTTGATGGTTTTATTTGTTTTGGGGTTCTGTTTATTTTTATTTCTTTCTTTCTCTTTCTTTCTTTCTTTAAAAGTCATGTTCTAGTTTAAATAAAAATATCCTATGGGCTGTGCTAGGAAGAAGGATATACTGTTACAATAAATCCTTCTGGTCTGATAATCTATGTTTGTAGAAATAAAGTACAGCATTTAATGCTGCACGCATTTACCTCTTTCTCCCTCTTTCTCTTGACACTTACAAACCTTTGATCTATTAGTTCATCCATTAATGCAACAAAAAGGTATTAGTTTCTAAATACGTGCAGCTTGACTTTCTCTTTTGTTATTCATTATAATTTCATTTTCCTTCTGCCCAGCCAGCCTCTTTTCTTGATTCTGAGTGACTACTGCAGTGCTGCAAAAATACTAACACAGAAAATACGTCATTTTGTAATATTTAGTAATCCATTGAATCTATGCTTTTTTACAGTTCAGCTAAAGCTTCGTATTAAATGAAACCTGCACTCTGAGGGATTCAGAGAGAAGAATGACAGACCATTTCCTTTCAGCAATTCTATATTCAAAAATCTGGCTTAGGTGGTTGCTCACAGGTAGCATTTATCTGTGACTGAAAAAGAAGGAAGAGCAGCAAATTTTAATCTACCTGTTTGCCAAAGACTTTGAGATCTCTTTTTCCTGGAAAATAGTAACCAGAAACTCATGTAGGGTAAAGGTCAATTTGTGACCAATTGTTCAATTAAGAAAAAGTAACTCAAAAAGGTCAGTTTTTATGCTTCACCTCAGTGGATGCACAAAAGTCCCTCAAGCAGCTATTCATAGTATAATATATTCTGAAAATCATAGAACCATAGAACAGTTAGGGTTGGAAAGGACCTTAAGATCATCTAGTTCCAACCCTCCTGCCATGGGCAGTGATAACTCCCCCTAAACCATGTCACCCAAGGCTCTGTCTAACCTGGCCTTGAACACCGGCAGGGATGGAGCATTCACAACTTCCCTGGGCAACCCATTCTGGTGCCTCACCATCCTTACAGTACTGGAATACCTTTTTTATGAGAAGAACAATGATCCCATATTTGTTATTCCCTGTCTTCCTTTTTGATCGGTTTTAGACAGTCTAGAATCAGATTTCTTATGTTATGGTAAGAAAACCACTTAAGGGATAAATAGTGGACAAGTCTTAACTAAAATTTCTTGACAGCAAGCACAAGGTACATACCTTTTGTTTGAAACTTTTCAAATCACTTCTTAAATCTTTCTGTGTCTCTCCTGAGTGTCAACAATATGGAGCACCAACATGTTGCACATATCTTGTACAAATCAAGTGAGTATTGCATGTGAACTAAACTGAGGATTGTTTTATCTTTGTCATTCTACTGTTTCTTTCATTATTTTGTGACATCATGGAATTTTCTAGAGATCCCCAAACAGTCTGGTCATCCTCTTATCCGTAGTAGTCAGACCCCCTGCTCCCCTGTAATGCCAAGCAGCACAGTAGCAGGTATTGAGTTATTCGTTTGTGTTCATGCTTCCCAGGTTTTTTTTCCTAAGATACAATGTACTTTAAAAACAATTCTGATTATTTCAGGCAGTCTCTAAACATTTAGTTATAGATGTCTTCAGGTGGTAGCCAGACAGAAATGCAAATCCTACCTCTTACCATCATGGAGAATTCATAGTCAGCAAAGGTCTCAATCAACCAGGAGTCCTGTTAATGAATCAGAAACAGGAGACTGATGAAAACAGCCTTTCAGAACACTGTCATGGGAGGACTTGCTCAAACTACAGTTGTTGCTGGCGAGAGTTGGGGTTGTGAGGCACCATAGGAACAGATTACAAATAGGGTGATGCAGTGAAGTTGCAGCAAGATTCAAGCTCCAATAAAATCCTACAGAAATTGATTCTTGATTGAAAACTGTGCAACAGCAGCTGTCATCTCAAATCTTTAGGTGAACAGGATCTCACTGCCTGGAGATACTGCCCTGACCTCAAGAATTTCCTGTGACAGAGGGAGTGTACTTAACCACAGTCCAGGTGAGGATCTAACACTACTGGATGCAGACTTGTGTCCAGCTATTTATTCTTTTAGGTCTACAGGTGTTCTTTTTCCTTCCTAGGCTCAGCCTGTAAGTAAGAACATTTCCTACTGAGTGCCTGTGTTTGAATATGTGCAGAGTATGTCACATTTTCTGTGATGGTGATGTGCTTTTTTGTACTTTATCATGAAGGTATATGGGAAGTGGCTTGTTATCACAACTTGCACTACAGTTATCATCTGGTTCAACCAGATACTGCTTCAGAGCATCAGACAACCATGCAACATATGCTGTGTACTGAATAGTCTAAGTGACTGGCCAATTGGGAAAGCAGTCTTTTTCTGACCATTGGCAGACACATATGTTTTGCCTAGTCCAGAGAGAAAAAAGAGAAACAGTCACATTTACCTGTTATTGGCTGACAAGTCACTGTAAGCAGTCATCACAGGATGCCTTAATTATAGCAGCAATATTTTTTTTTCCTATAGTTACACCTGTCCTCCTTTCATCTGTTCAGACTCATTGCAGGGCTTTTCCTTCTGTGGTTGGGTTTTTTGTTGTTGTTTTGGTTTTATTTTTTCCCCCAGTTTGATCTAGCTGGAAAATTCTTGTTTCAAGATTGTCTCTAAGCAGCTGGGTATTGAACTGATCAGAGAAACAATTTTGCATCACAAAGTTAAAGTATAATTTTGTATCACAAAGTTAAAGTACACAATGAAACCCAGCTTTGTCCTGAAACCACAGTGAAAAACAAAACAGCTTTGATACATTAATATTTGTTTAGTTTGGATCCTGTTTGTCTTGGAGGGACAACTTTGATCTTCTCACCTTTTAAAAATAAGGAAACAACAATTGAGATCAAAACAAACAGGCAGAAATGTCAAAAAAAGACTTAGATTAGCCTGAGTTAGTCATGTGGAAGTATGGTCACACCACCCTAGCAGCCATCACCTTGCTTTTCTTATGGACCATCTAGAAACAGAGAAATCCATACCATGACAGATTACCAGAGCAGCAGGGCACATAACTAGCAAAATTGTCTTTTCAGATGTTCTTCACAAATGTATCAGTACATATAATGCAAGCATAAAATGTGTAGCTACATTCATGCACAGCTACAATTTAATCCATAAGTAATATGTAGTCCATATATAATATTTATTATACATCTCTAGTGTTCATTGAAATGTACTAACTAAAATTTTTGCAAGTGGTTGTGACAGGGTCAACAACATTTTTCAATTTAGTTGTAGTAGAACCCATAAGTATAGAAAAGGATGTAGGATTTTTGAATAAGAAATAATTTAAGAGTGCTTTTGGTGCAGTTAATGTCCCCTTTCATTACAGTTCTTTTCTGTTTCCTGATACTGATTTACATCTTTAGTGACCCTCATTTGGTACAAATCAGCTATTTCTTGCTGCAGGTGTCACTCTACAGGAACTGTGTGCACATCACAGATGTTGGATCGCTTTTCTGTTATCTATACACTGCAACTTAAAGTCATATCAGGCAAAGGAGGATACTTAGGAAATAGACTTCAGGACTCAAAGAAGTCTTTTGATTCCTGTCACTCCACATATCTGTCATATTGATTTATCTGACACTTTATTTCAGATACAGTGAATTTTCTGCCTGAAGCCTTTCTTCGTAAGGTAGCTCAGCTTGATAGCTCAGAAAACTCAGGCTGTTTGCACTAAAAAGGGCATAAGATGTTCTAACAAATCTTAGAGTCACAGCAGGAAATGGTGAACTTCAAAACTTTTAGCATTTGGCTTTGATTGAGGTAAGAATCTAAAAGCTTAGATAGATAACTGAACCAGTCTGACATTCTGAGTTACTGATGTAAGGTTGGGAGTCTCCATTTTCAAGCTTTCTCAAAATATTTTTATCTCTTTCTTGTGTTCCTGGCAGAAAATTGCAAAAGAACAAGTTCTATTCATGCAAGTGACAAGACATCTGTGATTTGTTTCCTACAAAATATTATTGAGGCCAAAATATCACATGATTTAAAACGAGACTAGACATTTATATGCAAAGCAGAAAAATTCAGAGCTATCATGATAAAGATTGACCCTAGTGTTCTGGAACATACCAAAAATCTGTAAGAAAAGTCAGTCTTCATCATTAATGTCACAAAAAATCCCTTTAGAAAAAGTGATTAGCAAGAGTTGCCAAAGGAGCCACTAGATAATACCAGTAGGTTATACTGTAAATATACTGTAAATAGCTCTACTGCAATATTTCTTCTGCTTTTTTTCTCCAAAGTTGTTTCTAAAGGTGATCGAGACTGTTTTTTACTACCTTATGTATGTACATTGCACTAATTAATAGAGAAGGAGGGTTGGAAGAGAAGTAGAGAGTTGAGTAGGAAAGGACACATCAACTTCTGAGGACCTTAGCAGATGATCTATCATCAGAAATACGAGTGAACTTGCTCAGGACAGTTCCCTGGACAAATTACCTTGGGGAAAATATCAAAAATTAAGCCATTTAGTAAAAAAAATCCATTTCAGTTAACAGGTATTTTTCAAATAACCTCCCCCTATTAATCCCTTGTTTTCTTAGGGCATCCTATAAATGTGATTTATTTCTTTGCTGTTAAACGGTTTCTCCTTCTTTATACCTCTGACACGGTATGTCATCTATTGATCTAAATGAGTATATGACAACAGAAAAAAAGCTTCAGAAAATCATAAGAAATTTAAATTGGAAATTTTAACATTTAGATGGTTTTTACTTGGTCCCTAGGAGCTGGATTAGCAATTAATCTAAAATTCACACAAAAATGGCAGGGGTAAACAAAAGAGATCAGAATAGTCAGGTTTGTTCTTCTCTAACAAGAGTCAGCAAAGAAACCAACTTTTTTGGTGTAAGATTAGAATCTACGTGGGTTTTTGTTTGTTTTTTTTTTTTTTGTTTTTCTTTTCTTTGGTGATAATTCAGACCTAAACCATTATTTAAACTCTGCCCTATGTTGAGCTGGAGTTCAAGGTGCGACTGTTTCTTACACCATTTTCCACCTGAAGCTGCTGGAAGTGCAGGGTTTGCTCTGCAGACAAACTCCTGTGTAGCACTTCTGTGAAAAGCTACAAACAGAAAACTGGCCATTGGGCCTTTCTTTTCTTTCTTCCTCTAGAGGCATCACAAAAGTATGCATGTCTGTCCCTCATGGTAGTATACAGACACTTTACGTTGCTTACCTAGAAGAAAGACAGTGCTTATGACAAATGCAAACACTCATTTTTCCAAAGAAAGGGCTTGAGCTGGAAACTGTGTGTACATACTGTAAAATGACGTCTGTAGACATGCCTGGATGTAAAACCGCCAGATGTAAGTGTTCGTACACAGTACTCATTTTCCTGATAGATATTTTATTTCCATTTTCTTTCTTCTTTTTTGATTATTAGCTCCATAGTAAAAGTTGTGGTTGATTTAAACAAGTGATTGGATTAATTTAGGGAGACAAAGATTTGGAATGAATATCCGGAAAAACTCCTGAGAGCAAACTGAATGATCAGCAAAGTCTCCCAAGAGAAGCTGTAGAAACTCTGTTACTTGGGACTCTTAAATTAAAAGGTACTCTGGGGAACAGTTTTGGGAGCTAGGCTTGATAACTAGGACTTTCCTACCATTAAGCTTGGAAAGACAGTCATTATCACCAGAAGTAGGAACATGGTTCATTAAAGTTTATAACGAAAGCTGAAATACTTACCTAAGTGACATGAATACTGATGAAACAGAAAATAATATTAACAGCACCAGACACTGAGAGAGTCTTAACTCTTCTTTCAAAGATGGGGAAGAATGGTGCAGTGAGATGTTTTGCTCTTTTTGCTGGCCCGTGTGGTTCCTGTGTACCTCACGTACAGATTTGACCTGAGGGTTTAAGCAGTTACATTCCATTCACCTTAGTGAGCACATGAGGCTGCATGTCCATATCATTATATTTCAATGCTCCTTAAAAAGAAAAATATATTTTACATCAGGGATTTATAGCCAGATCAGCAGGCAGAAAGACATACTGCAAAATAAAAATGAGTGGGGGGGAGGAAAGGCAATTGTGAAAGCTACTCTGTATGTGAAAATTGCAGATTGGTCACTTATATTTCTGAATTTAGAGGCCACACTGCTCTGCCTTACCATCCCCTCTTCAAATTTAGGCTTTCTCATCCAGGACAGCTGAAACTAGGGAGATTAATAACATTTGATGTCAAGCAACAAAGAGTGACAGGGTCCACTTCCAAGACAGAATTCCCTTGTGTTGTCTGCTTTATAGCACTCTGCAGTATTTCTGGACTAAGAAGAGTGTATAAGGCATTGGCTTAGCTCAGGGTAATACACTCAGTGACAGCTTTTTTAAGACTCCCCATAAATCATTACAGCTTTGGTCCATAAAGACATTTAAGAGCATCATTTCCGTAATTTCAAACACAAGCAAGTGGCTAACAATCTAATGGATCAAAGACTAGTTTCTTTTTGCCTAATTCTATGCACAGAATTGGAACAGTAGTACCTCCCAGCTACAGGGTATAAATACATCAAGATTAAGACGTTTCAGCACTGTGTCAATAGAGCCATAAAGTCCCTAAACTAGTTAGTCTGTGTAGCCCATGCTGACACTAACACACCAGAGAATCTGGCCCAGGGACTTTAATTCTGCATTGCAAATTGTGATAACTGGCTCATTTAACTCAAGGAGAATTAACTTAAGCACTGTCATGCACTTAGCGTACTACAGAAATATTAAGCAAGACGTAAAGGAGATTTAAAGCAGAAAACATTTCATATTGTATGAATAACTTAAAACTTGAAAGTTATTAAAATGCCTTAAAGTAATGAGTTAGTCAACCCTGAGCTATCTGTCACTACAATTTCTTCAGTGTCCAGGTACTGTGCTTAAAGTACATAAAACCTGTTTGATTATATCACAATTTCATTTTCCACCTTAACTGTATCAGGCAGGGTTAATCTGACAGTTAGAAACTCCTATGAGCTGTAATTTTATATAGGGGATTTAATTAAGCCTAGGGGATGGTGTTTTAATTAGCTACATAAGATTTACTTGAGTTGAATACTTGAATTCTTGAATTGACTGGTGCCAGAAGCGGTGTGACATTTGTGCTGTTATTAGCAAAGAAGGCATGGTACTTGTTTTGGAGCAAATCCTCGCTAATATCTAAAGTAACCTGAAAATCTGTGCAACACTGTTTCAATACTGGTGCCTAAAAAGATCCAGTTACAAAAGGCTTTTCTAACTGGTGTGACCCACTTCAGTTAGGAGGCAAGAGAATAAAAGAAGGGACGTTTGGTATATGAGTGCTTAATTGTTAGCATCCCAAGTGGCACTCTCCAAGGCAACGTCCAGACACAATTTAGGGTATAGCTTGCACTAGGGACTGTTTGCAACAACCAGCATGGAAAAAGCTGCTCTGCTGGTTTTAGTTGAAGTGAATCAATCCATAGCCACAAAGATGTACACAAAGATGTGCACAGGTCCAAAGAACGGTTCTTGGCCCATTTTCCTTACTAACATGAATGTATTCTCAAGCTCTGCTATCTGCCTCCTGTCTCTTCTTCGTTGAGCCTGGAGAAAAGGCTGACAGTAAGATCATGTTGCTGAGTGAACACGCCTTTTGCGAGGTCTTGGCAAGAAAGGAGAGAAAACTGGCAGCAGATGCAGCCCTGACTTCATTGCCTTCATCCTTTCTGGTAGACAAAGAATGCAACCCCTTTCTGACAGCAGCACCATGTAGACTTGCAGACATCCCTCCCTGCCATAGGTCTCAAAATGTGCCTGCAGGACCTTGCTATACCACCTTGGTTAGTCACTCCTTGTTTTCCCAGTACCTCTCCAGTACTGCAGCAGCTGTTTCAAGAGCTCCCAGGAGCATAATGTAAGTGCACCCGTCCCTCATCACTCTTGTGAACTACTGACACCTACTCCTTTAAACAGCTCTTCAGTGAGAAACAGGGCACCTGGAAGACATTAGACAATCATTTTTAATATCCTTCTGTCCAGAGAGCTGGAAGAACTGGTAGTTCGGGTTTATTTGGATAAAGTAAGGGAATTCTTGCACAGGTTTGCTAAAGGGTTTTTAAAAAAAAAACATAATTGTTTAACAGTTCTGCCTCAAGCTAATGTGAAATACTCCAAGCTACTGAACTTATCAGTGCGCTTATCTGCTATTTCCAGGTGTGTTTTTCAAGTGAAGCTTAGCAACAAAAAGTTTGGAGACTACTCATTAAACTCCCAGTGACAGTCTTGACATGACCAGAAAAGCCACATTTCTGCTCCAGACGCTGAACTTTACATCTAGAAATGCAAAAGGTGATATTTTCGAACTTATCCAAGTATTCTTCTGTTTAGTAAACATTCTTCTGTGGATTGTAAAACCCTGTTTGAAAATACTTTGTGCAATTGTAAAAATCAAATTGTATCCAGAAGAACGTCAGAAACTCTGGCCTGAGAAAGAGAAGAACTTTGCAGACGCATTAATTTCAGCTGTCATCATGGCAGATTTCATAAGAGTAATATTTGCAGGAGAGATTTCTGAGATCCAAGTATGTAAGAAGGAAATTAGTGATTTAGTAGGTACCACTATAATAATTTTTTGCAGTATATGCTAGGAGAACATTGTGTTTATTGTATGTCATCTTTCAGAAAAAATAGGTCTTGACTGAAATATCAGAAAAGAGCTCATGGGAAATATTTGCAGAGCCTTTTCCTTGATGAATGCAGAGCTTTGAATGGTCACATTCTTCCTATGCAAAATTACCGTGTAATTTCATTGGTTTACATTACTCTTAGTTTCCTTTCCTAAATACGCTGCATAATGCTGATGGCAGAAAGGAGATATCACATTCACTATCCTTATACATACGGAGAGATACATAAAAAACGTGCAAAGCAATTTGTGGTTCTGTAAAGTGAAAGGTGTGTAATAAAAATAAAGTATTTTGGTTTGATGCGATTCTTACAAAATATAAGTTCCAGGAATGATGTCACTTTCTTAGCTGGAAGATCTTGGCTGACCTGGTAATGCCATTTCTGGAAATCCAAAAGTAAGTAAAACATACAAGATTACAAATAGTTCAGCAGCATTTGATGGATTTGTGATAAAGCAGATAGGGAATGCATAATTCCAGTCTATTTCCTGCCAAATGTTAAGTCATACTGATGCTGGGTGAGATACAACGATGGATTTTTAACTCATTGTTTCATAGAGTTTTTTACTGCACTTTATGTTTGCACAAATTGTGTGTGCATCTTTGTGGTAGACTTAGTTCTTGTGAAATGTGTTGCAGTGATCACGTCAGGCATTGTTAGTGAATTCTGCAACATCCAAACATTTCTAAGGTGATTTTTCTGGTCTATAAACACACAAAAATGTTTAGGAGCACAGTTCTGTGATATGTTTTTGGGCCCATATTGTATTTAAGTTCTACACTCCTGAGCAGGACTCTTCAGTGTTCACACAATATACATTAATAATAATATTAGAACAGCCAAGGTATCCTTATTACTGTCAGTGCCAGTGACCACTGCTAGCTGCTTTTGTTGATACTATGAAAAAAGCTCTACAGTGAATTATATGTAATAATTTGGCAATGAAGAAATTTTCCTCCTAGTTTCCACTAGTTTACTGAAGGCTTAAAGATGGTACCCCACTTCTTCATAGAATCATAGAATCATAGAATAGTTACTGTTGGAAAGGATCAAGGTCATCTAGTTCCAAGGTCATCAAGTTCCATCAAGGGTCATCAAGTTCCAACCCCCCTGCCATGGGCAGGGACACCTCCCACTAAACCATGTGTTCTTCGTTGACTTGGTTTTCATATTATCTGTTCTAAATAAATAGAATGTTTATTTGTATAATATGTAGAAATATTTGTATAATATGTTTCGACTTTATGAGATGGATTTGTTCCACCATAAGCTAGGAAGAATAATGCAGATGCTAAGACTTTGAAGAGGTTTCTGAGAGGTATTCTGCTGTAGCTTTAGGCCTTATTTTTATTAGAAAATGTTTTTCTCCTATTTCAAGAAGGTTTTGTTTTCCTCTTATTTGCTTTGGAAGTTTCATACTATTCTGTTATACAGAAAGGATAATGGTTTTTATTATGATTATTATTATTGTTGTTATTCAAAATAACTTTATGAGAAATCCTCAGAATGAGAAAAATCTTATTTAAACTGCAATAAGGCTGCTACTCATCTGGAATACTGAGTTTCTGCTCTTGTAAAAGGCCTCTTTCTACTTAACAGGAATCTTCCTTGCAGGAATACCACCTAATCCATATCAAGCAAAGGACCCTGAATAATGTTTTATATATCATTACTTATAGTCAAAACCAGCAGCAAGAATAGGCAAAAAAAGGTATTTGCCTAGAAAGCAGACCCTGGGAACTGTAAAAATGCCTTGTGCTTGCTGCAGAGCAGGAGTGACTGGTCAGGGTTATCAAATAACCCTTCCTGAGAGCAGTGTCCGCCTTCTTCCATATAGTATACAGCACAGCTGTTCGTATGGCTATGCCATTGGGTGTAGATGTGCTTGAACTCCTCACTGATGCTCCATGATGACAAGGCTGAAGCTGTTTCTGTTTAGAAGTCTTCCTATTGCAGTAAAAGATTTGTGCTATTAAAAGTCTATCAAGAGAGGCAGTGTCCTGTAGCAAAGTGCTGATGGAGATCCTTGGCTTGGGTCTGCAGAGCCATAGTGAGTAGGGTGTGAGGCAGTGACTCTTGATGCCATTTTGAATGAGACAGGGACATATAGGGAACATGCTGCTTCTAGCTCAGCATGATCCTTACACTCACCAAGCTGGGGTCACAGAGAAGGTGAAGCAGTAAGGTAAAATACAGCATCAAAAGTCAACCAGGAAAGGGTTACTGTCTACCTGTCTGGTGTATGACTCATGTCTGGAGCTAAAGCTGACCTCTTTCTGTGGGCTAAGAAAGACACAAGAAAAGATGTCTGGAAAACAGTTATATCATTTTGTTAGAGCAATAAATTGTTTTCTAAGGAAACAATGCTGGATGTGGTACTGGTACCTTATGAAGGGAGTGTCCTTCCACTCAACAGAGCCAGAAGCAAGCACAAATCACTGCAGATTCATGGAGGGCATACAGGAGGTGAACTGAAAGAAGTGAGGGGAAAGGAGTTTTCTTTATGCAAAGGACAAATTTATATGTGATAATGACAACAACATTTTGATAATGTCTGAACTCAAATCATAAACTTCAATCATAAACGGATAAGTCTGATCATGTATTTGTTCTTTATATGCTTCAATGTCCTGAATAGCTAGTGTCTACACAGTAAAACTCAGCACCTTCAGCACATTTATGCTACTGAAATCTCGGAAGATTTCAGCAGAAGTGACCATGTCTGTTTTCAACAGGGATCAAGACAGCCTATGTGTGCAACAAAATGCCTTCAGGGAAATCAGCCTTGTACTTTAATCTTGTTGGATCTTGCCTGATGCTTAGACTTTTCTTCCTTACAATGATCAGAAAGGTCCAGGAATCTGGCATTAAAATGTCCCTACCTTGATCAAGTTACTGGATGTCTCTCCTTATTTTCCTTTCAGTCTTCCTTTGCACAAGTGTCTTAGTCTCCTTGCCTTTGTCTTTGTCTCAACCATTAAGTTACATGGTTTGCCCAGCCCTTCAGAAAATCCCACCTAGGTACCTGGCAGCTGCAGGCTCTTTGTTAGTGACCAGATGTTGCAGGGTATGGGGGCAGCTGTGGGTTTTGCTGGGCTGCTGTTCTCTGCATCATCAGCATCAGCATCCTAAGACCAGATGGCACCCCTGCAGAAATCTCCTCTTACTGGACCGCCCTGACTTCTCACATGCTGTATCCCACCTCCTCTGAAAAGTTCACTGGGCTAACAAATATATCTTGTCAGCTGGATGGGGTTTTTATACTGTCAGCTGGACAGCTTCAGTTTATACTATTACTTATGTTACTCTGCCTGATATTTCCAGGGATTTTGGTAGCATTAATATTATGAGTTATGCTTTCAGAAAGTGCTGAAAATTAGACTTCACAGTGAAAATTGCTCAAAAATTTAGGGTAACTTCAAAAAATCTTAAATGTGAAGAACAGGACAGAAGAAATTGCTTCCAAAAGTCAGGGTATCACAGAGGCTAGAAATGAAACTAAATGAAGTTATTGCCTTAGTTAGGCCAACAAAAAGAAGAACCAGTAAACCTCCCAGGAGATTAGCTGATGTTAGTGAACACAGCCTCTCTTTGTGTGGATGTAACTAGACAGATGGGGAGCCTTCTCATTGGAAAGGCACAACACAGACAGATCTACATTGCTTATAGAGTGGTAACTACACATGGATTTAATTTTGCCACCAAACCTAATGTGCACCTATAGCAGTTGTTAATGTAATTTACCATATCACTTCAGAGTTCAGTAAAGCAAATTCCCCATGAATACTGAATCTTCATCTCTATTCATTTTGTGTTTTATTTCCTCCACCCCCTACCCTTTCAGTGATCTTTATCTCCCTCAGGTTTCAACACCTCTATCAAACAGCCTGCAGTGTTTCAGGTTTAATATCATTTTACCTTTCAAATATAACTATGGAAGAGTGATGTGCTGGGATTAGCTCACCAGACTTGTCTGGTCTATGTGACTGTAGCTTTGCAAGTAGCCAGTCAATCAGCAGCAATGCTAAATGAGAGAAGTAGTGAGTTTTTTATTCTTCCAGACAGCTTTGCTGTAAAAAAGAGAAGCATTTTATTGCATGCAAACTTGCTCTGATATGTAGAATCATAGAATCATAGAATGGTTTGGGTTGGAAAGGACCTTAAGATCATCCAGTTCCAATTCCCTATCATGAGCAGGGATGCTTCACACTAGACCATGTTGCCCAAGGCTCTGTCCAGCCTGGAACTGAACACTACCAGGTACGGAGCATTTACGACTTCTTTGGGCAACCTGTTCCAGTGCCTCACCACCATCACGGTAAAGAACTTCTTCCTTATATCTAACCTGAACTTCCTCTGTTTAAGTTTGAACCCATTACTCCACATCCTACCTCTTCTTTCATCTTCTAAACTCCACAAATGGGCAGACAGGCAACAAGGAAAACATTATTTATTCAACTTGAGGAAATTGACTGATTAGGTTGAAGGAAAGAACATGACTTGAAGATTTCCATAGAAAAGAACCAAATCCAAAAGTCTTTTATTAAAAAAAGGTTTGAAAGCCTTCAGTTAATTTTTATTGAATGAGTTATATTTATACTTTGCTATACCCAGGAACTCAAGTTTCAGACTGCCAAGAACACAGGACGGGATCATGTGGTTATTGGCTGGCCTATGCTTCAGCACAACAAAGTAGTCATTGAAGCATTTACTTTGGAAATGTCTCAGTGTATCCGCATTGACCAACATTGGTTAGAGTAAACGGCTAAGCCTGCCCACACACGCCACTCACAAAATTCCAGACACCATTCCTCCCTTTCTATAGTGTGCTTAGCATTTTCCAGGATACTATAGTTTTTAATAGCTTTTTAAGGTATAAAATCCAAAAAAAGGGGTGACATTCTGTGTCACTTAAGTGTTATGTTTGTAAAGAAATACTGAAGGTTCTAAGCAAAAGTCTAAATAGTTTCAAAAGGCATTCGATATAGAAGAATGTATTATCATTTTTTCTTCCCAGAGTTTCACAAGTGCTTAGACATTTTATTTGTGATTTGACAGATGGAAGTTCAGTTCTCTGCTTTGCTGCAGAAATTTTTGTATGACCTTAGGCAAAACATTTAGCTGTGGTGAAAAATGAATATACAAACTATAAATATAAAACTAAAAGAGTATAAAGGCAATAAAATGAAGTAAGAATAATTATATCAAAGATTGTGACATATCTATCTCAAAAATATTGTGGTAGTCACCAATATATGTCATGTCATATTGAAAATAAAGGTTAGCAATGGGAAGTTATTTCAGTACTAAACTTTAAAAAAAATTGCTTGCAATCAAATAAGTTGCATCTTTCAAGATTAAGTACGCCCAAAACAACTGAGTTTTTAGGAAAGCTGCATTATACTTGGTAGCTTGAATTACTATCTTTGTTACTTGTTCAAACTGCTGTTGAAGGGTAGGCACTGTAAGACCATATTGTGAACACTGGTTGATCTAGTATTGTTAATTCTTCTGTTTAATGCTGATCAAGAAGCTCTGCTGGGGCAAACTCAAGACATTGTAAGGCTCATTCGTTGAAATAATGGTGCCTGGACTACTTAGCACCACTGGAGATTTTGAATGTGTGTTAAACATTGGCATCTCCTGTATCTGGATTCCAAGGGTAGGATCTATCTCTCCAGATGTAGACATCTTCTTCTGAGTTAGTCCTGCTAAGCTGCTTTCTAGTTAATGAAAAGACATAGACACTACCATTTCATGCTATAATAGTTTTCTACATCTTCTAGGACTTTTTATCTCTGTTGTCTTTAAGGGATAATACTAGGCTACAACAAAAAGCCTACATTTTATGTACCTAAAGTACAACTAATTAAATCCCATGCTTTCCTTTCTTACAGATCAAGAAAGGACAACTGGAGCCTATCTTCAAAAACAGTTTGTAACTCTCCTGCACAGAGTTAACAAAGGCCATAGAGTTTATGTACTTGCACTAGTGAAGTCTCATGTAAAAGACTTTCAGATGCTTTAACTGATGCTCTTGGGATATTCTAAGTGGCAGAAATCCCACTGGAGAACAACAGCAAAGAAGTGACTTTAAAAGTGCTACTTGATGCCTTTTCTGTATCTCATTTCAACATTGCGTGATAACTCAGTGTTTTAATACTTGTAGCATCTGTTTTATCTCAAGCTATCATAATAGTTTGTGACAATGGATTCACCTCATTAGGACTGAGAATATGTCTTCCAATTTCATTTGAAGCATCATGTATTTGAAATCACTGTTGTACTAGAGAAAAAAGTCTACTAGGCAGCTGGAGTGGTCTCATGCAGTCTCTCTCTAACAGAATGTATCTGCAGGCTCCAGGTGAAGGACTGCCAAGGTCAGCAAGAAAACCAACTCCATCCAATCCTACAACCATCAGGAGATGTACAGGGATTTCCTCTAACATGCCAGGAGGCTTCCTTCCAGTCTTTATCCAGTTCTCTAGCCAAATGCAACTATGTCAGCTGATCTATAAAGTGAAATTTCATTTCATCACCCTGACCATTTGGTTTATTTTTACTAAAATAAGTTCAACAGTTTAAATAGTAGATCTTTGCTAGCCTTAAGGGTCCTTATTTTGTCTGAAACAAGCTAGTTCAGTTGGCAGTTCTGTGGAATGGATAAAGGGCTGAAGAGATAAGCAGGTGGGAACAGGCTGAAAGGAGTATCTTTTCAGGTACTGTGGGTGAAATTGAAAGAAGATAGGAGTAAGTTTTTACTAACTAGTAATTTCAACAAAACTCTCTGCAACTCTTTTCCGCTCATTTTCAGCCAGAGAGGGAAACCAGCGTTGATTCTGGCAACACAAACTCTCAGAAGGATCCCTCAGTGAAAAATGTCTTGCAGCTTAATTCTGTTCTCATTGGTAATAGTGTCAGACTGCTACAGGACTGCAGGAGTGTGTTAGGGTGGGTTTTCGTTATGCAGATAGCTATTCCATTAACATGTTCAAAACATAACCTCCCCTCGTAAAGTGAAACCCTACTGAAGGAAATGTGACAGTTTTCTGTAGATTCCAAACAATAAAGGGTTTTCTCCATCTGTCTCCAGTGACTGCCTTCTTCTATGTGCATTTCCAGCCCTTTCTAGAAGTGTGAAGAAAGAGTCATTTTGGCTTATCTTAAATTTAGCTAAGATAATCCCTTAAGGCTTTGAAAGACCTTTGAAAATCTGTACCAAAGTAGAAACATGAGAAGAATTCTGATTCTTGAGACAAGCACAAACAAGGAAATCTTGATTTCTAACAAAAACCTGTTCAGCAACATATTCTTGATAAGGAACTAAGTTTTGGGTGTTTCCATTGAATTTCAGTTGAATTCCTTCTTGCTGCATTTAGTAACTTTTGGGACTGTGTTTGATTTTAAATAATGTGTTGAATATCTCTTGGTTAGTTCTGTAGGTTTTAAAGGAATACAAATAATGAAGGACAAGGATAATTACCTGTCATCCCCTGGAAAGCTCAATGAAGCTCATTTCGTTGAAAAGAGCTGTAAATAAATCTCTAAGAATATCAGCCAGCATCCAGAACATGCCTGGGGACCGTGTCATACAAGTAACATTTTCCACAAACTCTTCAGTGAGGTTCTAATAGCTGTTTTCTCTTTTACAGAACACTGCTCCTCTGTCTTCAAAATTAATTCAGCTTTCAGTAAGCCTGAGATTTTGCTCTTTTTCATTTATTGTCATATTGAAACTGTACTTTGTCTCTGACAGTATAAGACACTGTCATTTAGAATCCAAACTGGATAAGCATTTTCTTACCCTATCCATCTCTAAAATAAATCCCAGTTATAAAGTTTTATGTATGTATATTGCTGTGATATTATTTCTTGATCTCATGGGTACAAAGCTTTCCACAGAGCCTCAACATAGCATGTAGCACAGAATCAATTTCTGAAAGTCAAAAATATTGTCTGCAGATACTTAAATCATTTCAGTCTGGCTAGTAAGCCTATCAAGCACCTCTAATTTGGCCTTGGTCTGAGTATTCTCAACTATGACTCACTTCAATATGGTTGAAGAGGTAGATGCTATGTGTCAGTGCAAGGTATTCCTTTCTCCCACATCTGAAATGTAGAAACATTTGGTCACCCACAAAGTGACCATTCACTGGTCTGAAAGTTGGTTTTCTCCCTACATTGCTATAATAGCTCCTAAGCCATATGAGAGTCCTGCAAAACAAAATTATCCAGCTGGTCACATTTCAGTTGGAAATGTAGTCTCAACGTTTTGTAGAGGATGCTGAATGTTTTGAAGGAAAATGTCTTGTTATTCTGGAAATTAAACTATTTTAAACTACTCTAGGCAATGTCAGTCTCCAAAAATGTTACTGTCAACATGTGAAAACCAAGGTAATTTGTTCTGTACATAAATTCATGGCAGAGCTTCAGAGCAATTTATAGAGAAAGTAAACATCCTCCCTTATACGCTATACTTCAGCAGTCTCTTGAATTCACAAAGAGTTCTTTCAAGTTTTTTGCCACATAACCTTCTGTAAAGTGTCTCTGAAAATGTCTCTTCTCTTATCTCATAACTCTGTGGATAAATATAATCAATGGAATAACAGTTTTGTTTAATTGTGTTTTAAACATTTGTTTTGAGTCCCATCGGTATATAATTTTTATTTATTTATTTATTATTAGCACTAAAATAACTTGTTCTCCCAAAGCAGTTTAAGCAATATGTTCCTATCAGTTCTTGCTGCTATTTTGTGTGTCAGTTGAGAAGACATTTCACAGGAATGTCTATTAATGACAATCTACAGAAAGCCCTGGCAGAAACCTGTGACATAAAAATGTGTAAAGTCAGATCTAATTTCTACCAAAATCTTTGGGTTACTGTGTTAATGGCTGCAATAATCACATAACTTTTGTGCTTCATTCTTTTTAGCACTAGTTAAGCTCCCACCATATAACCTCAATTAAAAGTGATCTGGGATTTATATCACTCTTAATCAGAAACACTTTTGGTCATTGAATAAATGCTTCTGGCAGGAGCTGGGTTCAGAATCTGCTTTGAACAAGGGGTTGCACTAGATGATCTCTGAAGGAGCCTTTCAATCCCTTCCAAACTTCTGTGATTCTATGAACAGTGAAAAGATCCATCAAATTTTATTGATTGTTATAGCTGGAAATATAAAGTGAAATTCACACTTACTTGTACATCTAATAGAGAAGGAATTAAAAAAAAATCCTACTTTTGAAATTTAACAAATAACATCATGCTAAAAGATATACCTGAAACTTCTTTAAATTTTTCTACTCATTGTTTTGTATTTTTTGTTTAATTTAATTTAAATGAGAAATAAAGAATTAATGGAGAAAAAAATCACCAAACCCATAGCTATGCCATTTTGTAATATAGGACTGTTATCAGTACAACATTACTTTCTTGGGGCAAAAAATCAATGTATTTATTGGTCTTAAAACCTTGATTTATATAGAATAATATTTTAAATCACTGACTTAAATTTTAGATCTTGTTTACAATATTGCTCTTCTGCAGCAAGACAACGATCATTAGAACAAGTTCTGGAATGCCAAGATAATTTTATATATATATGTATATATATGTATGTATACCTATATATATATTTACACACATGTACTTTTTACATTTTTTACCATTTCAACATGCCTAATGTAGAAAATAAACACCTGTAATTCTAAAGAAAGAACACTTATATTGCTGCTCTGTTTTCTTTTCAGTAGTAATATTTTCTATAATTTTCAAATTATATAAAATACTCTGGAATACAAGACTGTGTTTACCAAAAGACATTATTTTATCAGAAAAAAAACAGAGGCCTTCAATGACATTTTAGTCCTGAAAATAAATAGGAGTATGTAAAATCACTTGTTACATAAGATGACTGAGTCTATAATCGCAGATACATGCAGAAAGGACATTATTATAAAGCACATTATGCAGTTCTGAGTTAACTACTCTTCTTACTGCAAAATAAAAGTCAGTTATTCTGCACAGCATTACAGTATCATATGAAGTCAAAGAGAAAGAGTGTTTTTCCTACAACAGGTTTTGGGCTTTTTTGCTTTTGGTTGTATTCTTTTTTAAAATTTTGCATTAGTTTAAAAGATTATTACCCTGTTTGCTATTGAATTACCTAAATAATAGGGGGCTGCTAAAAACAGTCCAATCAGACAATAATCTATGGTATTTTGTTCTGTCTCATAATCTGCTTCTGCCTTACAGATGAAGGCAAAAGTGATTGGAACCAGAGCTGTATGAAACATTTAACATTTACATAAGCAGAAACTGATGTGTGAATGTTTTTACCATTATTCTGCTTACTGTCCCTTTGTGAACATTCCCTAATTCTGAAAAGGCTTCTTTGAGTCACTTACTGAGTATTTAAAGGATAAACAGACTTGTGTTAACTCAAGTGGGTAATAAGGGATGCTACCTTGGGATCCACTCTAAGAGTAGATTGCAAAACTGCGAAGGTGCAATCATGCTCTGAGAGAAGTGAAGGAAACCCCTCTCATGTCAGGGGTCCATCAGGAGGATTAAATGGGATCTCCAGAAAAATTCATGAATGATTCACTTCTTGATTCATCAGGTTCAAACTCAGAAGGGAAAATACATCCATTTGAGCTGGCCCCTGCCCAAGATATTTCCTTACAGTTTTCAATCGAAGCAGAAAATAAAATTGGTTTTATGTTCAACGAAACAAGTTAGATAAGTTCCCCAGCATATTGGGAAGTAAATTTCTTTCTTCTTTTCTGAAGGTGTGTTTCACTATTGAGGAGTTTGCATTGTTATCATGTTATCATATTATTAAGGGTCTGTGCGTCCTTGCTCAAGGAGGGTGTTGGACCAGGTCACCTCCAGAGGTCTCTTTCAACCTCAGCTGTTCTGTGACTCTATGCTACTATACAGGCCCTCTTCTACTCTATGAACACTTATCTAATATGTAGAGGAAAAACTGAAAGCTATCAGTAGAACTGAGCAGCCAAAACAAAACCCTCTAATTTACCTATTCAAGGATTCTACCTAATTTTTCCAGGAGAACATGTTTCTCCTCTAAACTCTGTATCCAAATGATGGCTTCAACAGACATCTTAGGTATGCTGTGAGATCTCAATAGCTTAGTTACCAATCCTGAGTATCACCTCACTTTTTATTTCCCTCAGTTCAGTCTGGATTTAAATAACTATTCAAGATAAACAAATACTACAAGAGAGATTGAGAACAACCTGCCATTAAATAGTTGACAAAAATCATCACCAGTTATTGAATATATCTATTATTACTTTTACTATGGTCAAAAGTTAAAATCAATCCTGAATGAAGTAGGTTTTTGATGATAAACTCAGGAGTGGAAGGATAGTTTAAAGTACCAAGTGGTCTTTCTCTCCACTCTGTGAAAGAGTAGCTGGTTTATATCCCAAATCCACCACTTACCTACGTTAATTTTTGTTCTTCAACAATTTTACTTCCTATCTTTTCAAATCTTCCTTCAAATTGGAAGCACTCAAAGGTACTGAAAAGCCATGTAATTATTCTCTTTTCTTACTTCTAGAGCAAAAGGATGACTGATATTTAATTGAAGTTGCTTAATAAGCTACAAGGGGATTTTCCACCTGGTATTATTCTCATTGGCTGAGCGTGATGTACGGCATGTTGAAATCAGTACAAGATGCATATTGACATCACAGGATTAAGTGTCACGAATGTGTAACTATTATTTTAAACCAACTAGTAAATGTACCAACCAGCAACATTATCACAAAACAGATTACATTGTGCAACACATTTTGTAGGATTTGAAAACATCAAGTATGCAATTTCTTCATAAATAATCTGTAAGTGAAATTTCTGTGTTGATTTTGTATTTTCTTAATTACATATCCAAATTTTATAGAAAATAAATAATCATAGTTTATTTTGAGTAGGCTTGACTCAGACAAGGCTATCATTAAAACACAAAATACATTGCTTAAACTGTTTTTTATTTTATTTTTTTCTCCAAATTCTTCTGGGGGAATTTCTAGCTTTCAATTTTCTTCTGCTCTTTGACCCGTTAGGACCAATCTCTGAGATCTACAGAAGCATAATCTGAAGTGTTTTTGTTATTACACTACAGAGTTAGTCTGAAACTTAATCATATTGTCTATTTCCTCCAATGAACAAATATTTGATATTTCTACCATTCAAATTAATAGACCCATAGTAATTAAGTAGCATAACTCTTATAGGTTAATCATGTGGAATTCTGGTTTACTTTCAAATAATATTTATTGATGACACATCCTGCCAGATACTGAAATAAAACCCCTATACTTTCAACAACCTCTGATGTCAGTCAGGTGGCATTAGATGTATTAGTTCAGGTTATAATCATATTTGCTTCTTAAAGCATAGTTACTGTATTAAATGGACTGCTGCTTTCTTCGATATAAGTAATTGCTCAATAACACAAATGTCAGTTTATATAACAGACTATATAGTGTAGGCAATGTGTTAGAGCTGCTGTGTTAAATGATAAAGACAATCCCACAGTGGGAGCTTAACTAACAATAGGGGTACATTAAATATCCCATAAATTCAGTAGAAAGAAGTACGTACCTTAACTCTTATTTAAAGCAAACTCATCTTCAGCTCCCAATCACACCGCTATAAATCCTTAGCATTTAAAAGTTGACTTCCTTTATTTGGTGTATTGCTCAATTTAGTTCAGCTGTCACTCACTCTTTTAAACACTAATTAAAAATTATTCTTTACTTCCTTTCCCTTCCTCCTTTTCCTCAAGATGTTAACAGATGTGTACACTCATAAAAGCAATGACTTAGGCAAATAGTCTGGGGAAAAGAAGGAAATCTCATTAACTGATAGATAAAAAAAAAGGAAAAAGAAAAAAAAAAAATCAACCCTCTCCCCCCAACCCCCTACTTCTAAAAAGCTACTTCCAGAAGTGGAAGAAATTGCTTTTGAGTAAGGGTGGATTTGCTGTTAAAGGCTTTTCTTCCTCCATCATTTCCTCTGCAAAGTGAAGATTATTTTGCCATCAAAAGCAGCACATAGTGTGAGATTTTTCTGTTTTGGCATTCTGAAATACAGCTTTTACTACCTTCCTGAAAATCTTCCCTTATTTGGCTGCTTCTTTTTTTTTTAGAGCTGTGAAAAGTTTTTCAGTGACATAGGGTTTATTTCCTGCAGTTTTTTGCTATATACATAGAAAAATATTAATGTAAAAATGTGTGCAATTTCATTACTTATCAAGAAATTTCCATAATTAGTATTTTCTGGAGGTGCTCTGAAGGAGAATTAAGGTGAAAGAACTCACAAGATTAAATTTTATTGATCAACAACGCTTTGTCTTTTTTATATTTGAAATAATCCTTTTTTGAAATTATACCTCAAATGAGCTCTTTGGATTCGTAATACTCCAGTGACCTGGTACCTACACTAGTTGGAATCATTGGAGGTTATGGCATGGAGAAGAATTAAGGATTAGATCCAAACCCAGGCTAAAGGCAGAGCTATACTGCACACTACCAGAGTTTTATACATAGACCACCCTGCTGACTCTGGAAGTGGGAATAATGACATACCTGACTATGGTGCTGTACTCACATAAATGCAAGCTTTTGGGGTATGATTAAGTCTTTAGAGTAGTTTTCATTGTAAAACTATTTAAGTTACAGTGTGAAAGAACTAGAGAATCTGTGCATGACCCTTATTATTTGATAGAACACAGAAGTAGCATGAGAAGAAATAAAAATATTTTGCAACAGGGTCCAACAAAAGCTTTACTAAGAGATATCTAATTAGACAACATTTAGAACGTACTCCTAAAATAATATTACATTTTTCATTGTTTCTTGATTTTTAATTGCCAGTATATCTCATCTGCTCCAATAAAATTTCCATGAACAGTTTGTTCTATAAGACCTGCAGATTTGGTTGAATTTGGCCTAACCTGTGACAGAGTGAGATTCATCCTACCATCTTAGAATTCCACACATGGATACTATAACCCAAGGCTGACATTCAAGGATGTCTTCTTAGTCAAAGGAAAGAAGTGGGGATCTCCAGGAAGGATTAAACTTTTATTCTATAATAGGCATGTAAAATTAGCCAGATATATTGCATTCTGAAGCTGCATTTTCTCTCTCTACCACCCTCTGGTCCTAAATTAAATTCTTGTCTACACAGATTCAGCTTGGAAGCATGTTCTGGCACTTCTAGGGTGCATTTTATATGATCTGTCTTAGATGTCTTCTTCAGAATGAGATCAACCATGCCCTACAAGTACCTACTTCATTCCATTGATTGTAAATAAGATCTAAATAACTCCTTCTGTAGGCAGAAACATTTGGCCAAATGATTCGCATACACTGTCTAATGTAGAGCACATAGCTGGAGGCAGAGTTAGATCATTTCAGAATAATGAATATCCCTGGTGGTTTATAAACCCCCTCTGGGGCTATATATAACTAAGCATTTGTTGAAGTTGTTCTGATATATGTTGGCAGACAAACTGGCACTAAGATCAAGGAAGAACAGAGAAACCCTAAACCACATTTTATATTTCTACTTCTGGCCAGTTCTGAGAACAGGTCACACTCATTGAATCCATACTTCATGAGATATACATCTGAACTCCAATAAAGCTTTATGCAAACCCACATTCTGTCACAGAATAAATTCAGTTATGTGCCAGACCTAAATTTCATGGCATTCCAGTCTGCAGAACACAAGGATGATTTTGTGCAAGTTTAGCCAAGTTATATATGAAAGCCTAGACAGTATAGACATAATATATACGTTTGTGGTGCTTTGCGAGGTGAAGGGAAATTTTAAGGGAAATCAGACTGTCTTTTCACAGAATTGCTTGTGAAGACTGTCAAAAAGCAGTCTAGACATTTGCTACTTATTTTCATAATTTAGTAACACTAAGCTGTTAAGAAAGCTTGAGACGCTAATGCAATGACTCAGTATTATTTTTTACTTCTCATACCTCATTAACTTCATCCATATATATTAAAGAAGCATAAAAGAGAGCAGTATCATCTTCTTATTAGGCAGATAGAAAACAGAAGGCATCAGAATATTTCCTTAGGATAACTAGCAGGCCACTGGAAAATTCAGAATTGCAGAACCTGTTTTTTTAAGCTGTAGGCCAGGCTTCTTTACATGAAACAGCACTCTTTACATTGGAACTAATATAAAGCGTGCACACATGCATTCAAGCATGTCTAAATCATCAGGATGTTGACATGACAGCATTTAATTTTCCAGACCAAATTATATTCCATTTCCATTGCATGGTGTCTTAAAAGCCAGTGAAGAATATGTTCTCAGGCAATAAATTCGCTTTCAGTGATATGGAGACTGAATATATTCCTGTATATCTGTCACAAGGGCAAACAGATCTCAGTGCTGCTAGTTGGCCTAAGTTGTTGATGCATTGTTCTAATCAGTGTTCAATATATTGCATGGCAGAAGTTGATGCTGTAGTCTATATCCTGAGTAATTTTTCCTTGATATTACATGTGTAGGCACAGATACAAAATAACACGATGTCATGGTTTAACTTCTCATTTTAGTTGGCAGTGTTCAAAAGCACATAGATGATGAAAACCTAGATAAAATAAAGTGCGTAGAAATGAGTACTTAATGAAGATATGAGTAGGGGTCCAGCTGAGAGCATGCTCTGTTACAAACAGGTAGAAAGATGATTACTCTCTGAAGAATAAAATTATTTGTATAGGAAATATAAGATATGAATCACGTGGTAATAAACTTAGAATAGTACCCAGTAAAGGAACACAACTTAAATAAATGCTCTGCATTTATTGGGCCCCAAAGCTTTAGGCTTAACAGCTTGAGAGCTTTGTATTGCACTTTTAGAGACTGCTGAGCTAGTTAAAGAAAAGTTTGGAAAAACATATTTAAAGAGCATTTAAAAAATGACAGCTTGCATATGCCAAGCATTACTCCATGGAGACTTGGAAAGGCCAAGAAATATGCTCTACAGAGAGGCCACCTTGCACTGTGGATGTTACACCTTGCCCGCACGCTTTGCACACAATGCAGGCTCTGTCTGTGACAACTCCACCGATTCTGCTGTAAGAGCAATGTGTCCTGATTTTGGCTGGGGGCGTCATACTTCATTACTTCTATAAGCCTTTCTTGCTTCAGATTTAGTAAAGCGACCAGGAGATGTTAACTGTATTTCACTTTCCTTTACAGCCTGAAGGAGCTCAAGTGGGAATAAACAGAGGATCCCCGTTCTCATATGCCTTCCACATTACAAGATTGTTGTTAAAAAGTCATTCTGTCTAAGCTAACTTAAGATACAGCCAAACTGTCTTTAAATTAGGTGTGCTTGCTCTCAAGGTTTGATTTGAAATTTTAGAGCCAAGTGGTGAGATTATCTTTAAACATTCAGTCTGTACAGCTAAGGTTTGAGAGAGGACATGCTTGGCTATCCTTGAGTAGAGTTAACGTATAAACCAATACATGGGCAGTGGAGTAATGAGGAATTTGTACTTGAATGTGAGGTGCAAATTAACACCTAAAATTACATGATAATAGAGAAATATCCTTACTTCTTCTTTATCAATTTTAGATTTATACATAGTATCATTACACAACTAGAATTTCAACATAATAAATCTGTTATATGGAATCCTTAGATACACATTTCATCAGAGTTAAAAAGTGTTTGTTCTATAGAATCCAAAAGATATAAAAAATATATTTTATGACTTTGAATTGTAGAAACAATCCCTTCTGTCAAACCCAGAGAGTTTCCATTTGCATCAGCTTTAGAAAGACCTAAAATAGATAAACTAATGTGTAACCTTTCCTTTTCTCCCTCAGCATGGTCATGCTTAATTTCCCATTTATCTGTTTCTCCATTTTTTTTAGGATTGCCTCCTATATACTGTGCTCTCCAAACACATCTGTAAAGGCCTCATCCTTTCTTCACTAAAGTCACACCAGCCAATTCTGCTGTCAAACCCAATGCCACCAATTACTTTCCTTATTCAGCTGCGCCACCCACTAGTACTGTGGAAAGCACACATAATGGTATCAGTGTTTTTCCTGCCAGGTCCTCCACCCTCTCCTTACTATTTTCCATCCTTCTTGATTTACTGTAGTTTTCTATATTGCTAGGTTGAAGATTGTGTCATTTACAGTATTGCTGACCTCAGACACTTGAAAGGAATGTGTTAGCCCCTGAATAATAATGAGCTTGGTTTTAAAAATACATATTTGCCTGATCATATTTATACATTTTATTTGCCTTCTGCAATTTTACATGAGACTTTACAGTTAATGTTTTAACCATGAGGACTAAGGTGGTTGGGTTTTTTATATGGAAGCTGAGATTCTTATATACAAATAATACCCTACGAGCTGAAGGTGAGAGAAAATATCAGATAACCCCAAAGATGTGATTAAATTGAAATACAGCATTTATTTGTGTTGGGAAGACATCACTTGAATACTAAAATTTTATTGCACCATTATTTATCCTCTAGAATCAGAAAGCTTAAAGCTCTCCTTTTGACTAAATTCTTTCTCTAGTGATCAAGAAATGATAGATCCATAAAAGCTGAACTTCAGGTGAAATTCTCCATCCTTTGAGGAGAAGAACAAACGCCAAGACTATCACCCTTTCAAAGTTATTCTGTACTTTGGCAATTAGATATCAAAAGAAGTGTTCACAGCAGCTTAACAGTCTTTCTAACCTCTTTTCTCTTCTTACCACAGCTGAAACAAGAACTTGAAACTGGTTCTGCTGAGAGAAAGAAAGAGGATTCTTAGCTATGACTGAAAATTTTGTTACATAAAAGCCCTGTGATGCAGTTCTCTTAGGAAGGACCTGGACCTTAGACGTGATATGAAAATACTATTGTATCTAGTGAGAATGAGAGCAAACGGGAAAACAAGTAGCTCACATGCTTAATTACCAATGAACATAATACTAACTCGAAGCAGGTGTGTTCCATTAATGTGGTGTATCACCATTGTATAGAGAGGATTTAGTACTGGAAAATCTGGTGCTCTGGTGCTACCACAAAGTTCAAATCTACTTTCATGGTTTCTTTTTAAATCTGTATGGTGGGAGGGAGAGAATCTAACACAGCGTGTTTCTGCAGATGTCTAGCTAAAAAGGGCAGCCTGGTAGATGTGGTTGTAAGCAAATACTAATTTTCCACCACCCATCCAAATGATAACTACAAATGTTTAAAATTTAAATTTGGATTTTTCTTTGAAGTTTGTCAAGCTAATCTAAAGCTTTTCAAATACTTATACCTATGATTAATGTATGTAATAATACTTTCATTGAATTTAGTGGCAATATGCTATGCTTAGCATTAAATAGCTGCACGATTATGTTATTGATAGTTTTTTATCTTCTTAGGTACAAATGAATAAATATGAGAGATCAAATCCATATGGGCAGATTGCAGTTCTTGGTCTAAAAAACTTACAGGAAAATGAATGTATCAGGCTTAATGTGATTGAAAATGTTTCAAATTTTGTAAAATACATATAGGACCTTGTGTTTAGGACATTGCTGCATTTGTTGCATTATGCAGCAAATGTAAGTGGAGGATATCAATGTGGTGCAAAGCTTTAGACTAAATATTTCTAAATAAAGATAAAAAATGTACAACTGGTGGAAGTCCTTAAATTCACCCCACCTATCAAGATGAGCAAAGAAAACATCTGTTTGAGCACTCTAGATGCAGCTCTGAGAACCTACATGTTATCCTGCATGAGGAACAGTGAAAAAATTCACAGTAGTAGAAAGAACGTCTTGATGTAATTTTCAGAGAAAAATGTCTAGCTGATATTTTAAAAGATGATAAGACAAAATGATTAGATTGAGTGAAAGAAAGTTACTTCCAATATCTGGCAGTGGAATGCAATTGTGATTCAACAGCAACAGTGGTCTTTTGAGATTTGACCAAAGGGGCATACTTGAAGAACATAAAGATCAAAGGAGGTGGGCTAGGCTGTGGGAATCATGTAGATAAAATTCCAGATCTAGATGAGTGGCATCTGTTGTTGTTAGCATTTTGGCCTCCTTTCATTCCATCCAAAATACAGCTGCAAAGATTTTCTATCATCTTGTTCTTTCTGTATTTCTTTACATATTAAATTCTACCTTCTCTTCCTCATGTTCAAAACACTTTACAGATTCACTCCTGCTTGCAACTCCTCCTCTCTCTTCCTACTCTCTGCAGCCTGCCAGCTCTTCTTTTCTGACAGGCCAAATTCAGTTCCTCTGCTGTTCTCAAACCCTTATTTGAAAAGCCTTCATGGTGTTTTGATATGTCAAGGAACACACATTCTTCCCTTGATTTGAAGTATAGAGGGATAACTTCCATGTGTAATATCCCGCAGCCCACGTCCACATAGGAAAGTAGAGGAGACAATGAGCTAGATTCCATGTAGGAAAGTATAAGGGGTCTTAGTACTTAACAAATCACCACGACTCAGGTATGGAGGCAACTGCATGTGGAGTTAAAGAAAGCTGAAACGGTGCAGAGACACAATAATCAGGTTGTTTCAGTCTTGATGTTATTTAATTTGAACCATAGCTTTCTTTGAAGCCAGCATAAACCACTCTGATCAATATGAAGGTGACATATAGCAGCTTGTACAGATTAATAAATTACTCTTTCATAGCATTTTTCATCAGCGCATGTGAAAGCCCTGTACAGGGAAGACAGCTGTTCCCACTCTGAAGAAGAGGAGAACGAAGTACAGATGTCTGAGATCCATCTCCAAGTACACAGCAGTCAGTAGCAAAGAGGCAGAAATAAATCCAGGTCCTCTGAATTCCATCTTTGAGGTCTATCCTCTACAGCATGTGGCTAACTGCCTGTTGTATCCTACTTCCTAGCAAGGCTTTATAACTGTAGTAGGTAACAAGAGATCAAAATTCAGTGTTCAGACCATGAGGTCAGATTTCCTATCAGGTTAGAATATGTTTATGAACTGGACATAATATTCAGGAAAGTCCCCTAAAGTAAAGGACACAAAAGCTTTATTCTTTCCTCCCCCACCCCCAAGTAATTGAATTCACATTTTTGTTACATCTGGATAAGTATATCCCCTAAATGGGTTCTTTCTTCTAAAACTGAAAAAAAGAATTCAGAAATATTTCCTAATAAAATGTTAAAAACCTAAATATCTTCCATTTCAAGGAGGAAGAATCATTATTCCCAGTTAGTGGATCATGCTCTTTGCTTTCTAGTTCATCTGGCTGCGTTCAGTAGGAAAATAATTCTGATTTGAACACTTTTGGAGTAATTAGGAAAAAAAAATATCTCTAGAAAATGAGAAAATCAGGTAATACTTAACTTGTGCATTAGTTTGTATTCATTTATGAATTCCAGTAACATGGACAGAAGACTGAAATGAAAGTACCCATTTTAGACAGTTATAAATAAACTGGAAATATACTCTTGCCAACAGAAAGAGCTCATGGGGCTCTTTATTTTTGGTGTGCCACTGAAGAGAAGCTCTTGCCTTTCACATGTGCTTTACAATGAAACTGTGTTCAGGCTAGATAGTGCTATAAGGTCAACATATATATTTGGAAAAGAAAACTTGTGGAAGACATATGAACAATTTCCTTTGTTTAATACAGAGAGTGGTGTTGGGATCTCCTAAGAGAATGTATTGGTGGTTTGATTCAGAAAATGAATAAAAATATGACCTTTTGAGAACCAAAGGTTAATCTAACAAAATAGCATTCAGAGGAGACGTTATAACTACTCAGAAGCCCCACAGAACAGCCTGAAGCAATAACTCCCGAACAGTGAAGAGAGTGGCCCAAGTAGGATAAAAGCTTTTTATTTTTGATAAAAAAATACATTCCTAGCTGGAATATAGACTTTAAGTCAAGGTTACATACACTGTCAGCAAGTTGCATATAGGTACTGTGCTTAGGTCCCCCAGGTTCTCGGGCACTCTGGGAGCAAAACCTAGGCATTCTGTGACCTTCAGGATTTTTATTAAACTTAAAAGAAACAAAAATAGTTCAGTCTACCTTGTGGGTTTTATTTTGATGTCAAAGACACAGTTATTCACTTTTTCCTGTTGAATGTTAGTTTGTAGAATATGCAATTCATATCATAAGTCACACAGAGCAGTGTACAAGGTCCCTATAAAAATTGATCAAATCAAAATGTAAGTGCAACAGGTAAATCCAGTGGACTATACCTTTAATTAATGTTAATTAATTATATTTTAATTAATGCTTAACAATATAAAAGACTTGTGATTCTGAAACATAATAGCTCTGCTTTTGGTAATGTGGTGGCACCAGCTACTAATCTTGTCCTGTTGTGCTATCTAACACAGATTATGAGTAAGGATAGTGTACAGTTCCTTCAGATACTTCTTAAAATTGTGATAGTATTTATCATAAACAATTTATACCTTTTTTTTAGGGAACTCAGAAGATTTACTTTGTAGCTATAGGTGGTTTTGGGTTTCGTGGTTTTTTATACATGTTTTCTACAGAGGTAGATTCATTTACTGTAGAATCCTTAGTTATTAATGATTATTGCAGGATCTGCTTTATGCAGCCAGAACAGAAACTATGCATCATATTGGGCTAAACAGGTGGGTTTATAATTATTATATGATTTTTGCCCTGAAATTTTCTGGGTAAAATCTTAAAACCTAAGATTTCCTGGACACTTCAGGTAAACCTGGTAATTTTAGAAAACTTTTTAGCAAGCCTTTTTTTAGTAAAATTTAGTAAACTTTAGTAATAAAGTAAACCTAGAATTTTCTTTGTGTAGTACAAAAAATTATAGGGATCCTTTCTCTGTTATCTTATTACTAAGAAAACCAGCAGTTTTCAGTCACTATTTTGGTCATGATGGTGCATCCTATAGCCAGATTGCTTCCATCCCTGCATGAGTTACCTCCAGCTGGAACAGTTACTTCCATCTATGCTCCTGACTCTTTTTGCTCTTCAACTCTTGACTGGATACTTTCAAAAAGTGTCACTATAAACTGTGGAGTAAAAGAAGAGCATTGGCAAAATGATTAAACCTAAGTAGAGGAGCAGATGTTTGCTCTCTGGAAAAGCTTAATCATTTAGTATTGCATAAACTAATTCTTTTGTTTTTCAATTTTGGCTTATCCGCAGTTCTTCACAAAATTCTGTGATTATTCTTTCTATGTTATGCTTCCATCAGTAAAAACTTTACTTCCTGACAGATGTTGACAGGAAGTATCAAAACATGAATAAAGCCTGAAAGTGTCTCATGATATTTCTAGCTGTGTTATACGCCTGATTTCCCAACTTTTCTCCCTTTCCTTTTCCTTTTCCCTTTCTTTTCCTTTTCCCTTTCTGTTTTTCTCCTTCTCCTTCTCCTTCTCTTTCTTTTACCCTCTTTTCCCTTCCCTTTTCCTTTTCCTTTATGGTTTGTCAAATCAAAGAGCAGAGTGAGGTTCAAGAAATAAAGACATGCTAGAAAAAATAATTTGCTATGTTAACTTGAGCAAACTACTGCCCTTTTTCCCTCCCTAAAATAGGGATAATGATAAAGGATTTCTCTGTACAATACATTGGGATTTACAGATCAAGTGCAATAAGAATAAGTAATGCATGATTATGAACTTATTTATTTAAGTGAATGTGGTTTAATGTTTGTAGTATGTCACAGAAGATATTGTGAATAGAAACTGGTGCCTTCTGCCAACAGACTCAGCAAGCTGGTTGAAAAATACCAGTTTCAAATATTTGAAAGGGGTTGCACTGCACAGTTTTAAGATTAACAATTAGATTGACAGTTTGAAGATTAACAATTTTGAGTTTTTTTCAGCAAGTAGAAGAGCTTAACAATCTAATAGTACTAGTTTTAAGCATGTGTTCCATTGAAGCTGCAAAGAATACACAGATAGCCTGACTGGAATAAGAATTGATTATTCATACTGACAAATTGGAATAGATCAGAACTCTGGATGTAAGATGGAAGCTTAATTCTTTTGCCATATGGTTTGGAAACCATATGACCCTTACAGTCAGATGTTGGTCTCAAGTGATCCTCATGGTTGTGCTGTATAGAGTATCCCCTGCAGCTCATTAATTAGCTTAGAGGTTAGAGAAATAATTGAACTGTTATTCAAACAAAAGACTTGAGAATTGCCCAAGTAATAGCAAAAAGAGAGATCTGGAAGGAATAAGAAAGAAGTGCCTTCTGAAAGAACTGGTAATGGGATCTAACAACTTGAGAACCATTAGAAAGAATCACGTACTTTGCTAAGAAAACAAATGGGAAAAATTTACCACAATTTGACAAGCAGTCATTAATTATACTGAAGAGACAGAAAATGTAGAATAGACTTTAAAGTTTATGTGATTTATACTGTGGTAACTTAAGGATAAAATGTTTAAATAACTTTAGGAATTGAACTTAATGAAATGGGGAGAAAAAGTGGTTTGTGCCAGAGGTAAACTTGACATCGCAGAACACTGGAGTCTCTGCTGACTTATCAAGCAAACTTGTAGAATAGAATCTAAAAAGATTTTTTTTCACATGTTTATTTTCTGACAGGTGACTACAGGAGGATTTTGTATCTATATTGTTCAGTGCTCTCTACTTACTAATCTTTCTATTACATACAAATATAAAAGTGATTGTAGTAGCCTCATCAGATACTACACTCTCTTCAACAATGAACTGTGAATAGATATCATTCAGTGAAGCATCAAATATCAAAGATATTGCTAATAAGCCAAAATTTATTTTAGCTTGTTTTTTTCTTCACATTTGACTTTAAAGTTATTAGTTGGTAAAAAATATATTTCCACTAATAAAGAATAATAATGAATTATAAGGGACAGTTATCTTTACAACTGCTACTGAAATTAACATTTAGTTTTAATGACACTTTAATATATTTCCAAAGATGAAGAAAAAAACATGTTAAGTAAGAAAGCTTGAGGTGCAGGATAAATGCATGCTTTTTTAGTGAGCTATTCCAGATAGGCCTTCTTGCAAGCCTGCAAGCTAAGGTATCCACTTAACTTTGTTCTTATCTATGAAGGTAAATATTATCCTAAATGCTTGTAACATTAGGACTTTACATAATAACTGCAAAACCTGCCAAACACTGTAGAAAAACAAACCATAGAGCAGAAGACAATTTGAGGTAGGAATTCTTAAAACACACTCACAAAACATTCCGTACATTCCAAGGATTATACATGGAATTATTCTAGTACATGTGCAAAAGGTTCTACAGCTGAGTCACAAAAAATTATGCCTTTCCCACTCAAAGCCACACTGGTGTATTTGTAAGTAAAGTTTCCTTTTATATCATCAATGAATAATTACAATCTTTCCTTTCATTTTTTTTATGTCTGGTGATTGTGGTTTTATGATTATTTCATAGTAATACGGATAATGAGGGCAGCTTTATCCTATCTTTACATAATGATACAGGAACAGTGATACCAGCGGTTAATCTCTAGTATGTGCCATAGATATTACCACCTTATTACATTTTAATGAGAATCATTTCTAAACCTTTATTCCTGTTCAGATAGATCAGAGAAAAACGAAGGGATATGAAGGTCCTTGTAGTCCTTCCAGTAGCATCACAAGTAACAGTGTGTTCAGATTTGGCTGTGGTATCACATCTTCTCTTCCTAATCAGATTAAGGATATGCTTGTCTCCATTTTTGTTAGTGTTGAAATAAAAGTATGCATAGTGAAAGCTTTGTACTTTCTAACCACCACATCCACTGAAACTCAGTTCTCATTGAGTTAATCACTGTAATGACAAATAATTTAATCAGATATTTGTTTAGAAAATTTCAAGCCAGATTTTTTTAAAAGTATCTTGATAGCCATCTTCATTTTTAGGTATTTAGGGATAATGGAGTGTTCAATTAGGTGCCCATTTACTTTAATGGTTATGTAAATAGCTTCTTCTGGTTCCTAGCACAAATCAGGAACACAAAACCAGGAGAAACAGTGAAAAAGCGATGATGTGACTCTCACAGGTGTCAGTGAATGACTGAATCAGTAACTACACAAAAATGCTTTTCTCTTGAAAAAAACTGCCTTGTGATTTTTTTCATGGTTTTATTGCTTAAGTATCCCTCTGAGCAATGCCCACGAAGTTCATAGAGCTACATATTTGCCCCAATTTGTCGTTATAAGCTGTATACTGGAATAGTAATTAGACAATAAGATGGGTACCAGGAATAGGTAAACTGATTATGTCCCTCTGAATGTTACTAACTGCACAGTTATTAGTTCCAATTACATGTGGGCATCCGAGACATTTAAATTAGAAAGAAATTTTCCTAAAGCTGCTTCTGTAATCAGTGGAGAGATGCAAACCCTTTCCACAGCAGTTTAGACTGAGTATCTGGCAGGTCATTAAATTCATGTATTAGCCATACTGCCTTCCGAATTCTCTGACCGTAGAAAGATTTGAATAGTCATTCCTGTGTTTGTGTTTCTGTGCCTTTCTTTGAAAGCTCACTGCCTTTGTTTAGAAAGTGGTACATAAAGTATGGGTTTCTGTCAAACTTGTGATCCCAACTTAGGCTTTGTAGCTTCACTTGAAGTCAAGAACCTTGTAAGAACCTTAAAATATTTGTTCCAATATTTGGTATAATGAGCCTAATTTGGAAATGCTTGGAAACTCATGGTCACTTTCTTAACTGTCACAGAGTGACCTGTGACCATTTCATACTATATTTGAAGGTATGATTTTGATAAAAGCTGAGCTGAGACTGTTATGGTATAAATTACATTTAAGGGTAAAAAATATCCTCTTGTGTAATACATGCTTCAGTATATTTGAATTTACAGTTATAAAAATCCTAAAGGTTTTAAATCTTAGCTATTAATATCTGGAAGAACTTCTAATTCAGTCAGCTAAATTTACCAGTAAAATGAAGTGTCACTAAGCTTTTTGAAATCTTTGAACTATGTTAACTATTGCTTTAAACTGTGTTAACTGCTACCTATATAAACTCAAAGAAGGGACTTGTAGCATCACACAAGAGAATTTCTGCCACCTATCTTTATATAGACCGGAACAAGCCGCATGTTAACCACATAATTAGTTGTTAACGCAAATATGTACAAACTTGATCCAAGGAACAACATTTCCAAGGTTTGTACAACAAATAAACATCTGGTCTCCAAACTTCCTGAAGTGGAGAAAACATCACCCTTAACACTTTGCTATTTTCTCAAAAATCCCCTGTAAATTTTGGTTCATTACCTTCACAAAACACTCAGTTTAACCAACAGCTGCCACAAGCTGAAGTGTGCATACACTTTAAAAGCAATTCACTGCTGGTGGCACTGAACAGCAATGCTTTTCCAATGGCAAAGTGGAATAGGGAAGATTGTGGCACTGGTGGGCAGGCAAGACCAAAGACCTTTAGTTAGCAGAAGTGTATACATCCTCAGCTCTGGGCAGGCTGTGAAAAATTGTGTAAACTCGGCATTGAAGACTTGGCACTCTACACTTGGCATTGAATGTATGCTGTCAAGTATGAAAGGTACAGGCATATGGTAGAGCACTCAAATATCAGATGCTTAAGGGTATGGGAAGTAACTATGCAGAATTGGTAGCAGATGCTTCTTCAGAATGCATGTGTATTTAGGTCCTATAGAAAGGCCCATGGCTTTAATGACAACTACTAATCTTTAAGTCATGCAAGTTTTGATGAATTCTGCCTTGCCTGTCGAACTTTCTGTGTAATCCAGCCATTTTCTCAACATCTCAAGGTAGTCTTGTCCTTTCTGCCTAATTAGACAGCTACAGAAAAGATCACAAAGCTAATCTAATTCTTTAACCATTTAAAATGACATGGCAAGGAAGGCACACAGCAAGCTTGCTGTCCTGCACTTCAGGAAAGCAGACTTTGGCCTCTTCAGGAAGCTGTTTGGTAGAGTATGATGGGATAAAGTCCAGGAGGCAAGAGGGACCCAAGAAAGCTGGATAATACTCAAGGATCACCTTCTCCAAACTCAGGAGAGGTGCATCCTAACAAAGAGGAAGCCAGGTAAAAATGTCAGGAAGCTTGCATGGACGAACAAGGAGCTCCTGGAAAAAATCAAAAGAAAAAGGAAGCCTGCAGAGGGTAGAAGCAAGGACAAGTAGCCCAGGAGGAATGCAGAGAAATTGTCTGAGCCACCAGGAATCCAGTTAGAAAGGTAAAGCCCCTGTAAAATTAAATCTGGCCAGGGATGCCAAGGACAGCAAGAAAAGATTCTATAGGTACGTCAGTGATAAAAGGAAGATGACAGAAAATGTGGGCCCTTTTCAGAAGGAAATGGGAGACCTGGTTACTCAAGACATGGAGAAAGCTGAGGCACACAACAACTTTTTTGCCCCAGTCTTCACTGAGAGGTGCTCCAGCCACACTTCCCAAACCACAGAAGGCAAAAGTGAGGACTGGGAGAATGAAGAACCACACACTAGAGATCAGTTTTGAGACCATCTAAGTAACTTGAAGGTGCACAAGTCCATTGGACTTGATGAGATCCATCTGCAGGTCCTGAGGGAACTGGTGGATGAAGTGGCGAAGCCCCTGTCCATCATATTTGGGAAATCATGGTAGTCCAGTGAAGTTCCCACTGACTGGAAAAGGGGAAAGATAACCCACATTTTTATAAAGGGAAAAAAGGAAGACCCAAGGAAACACAGACTGGTCAGTTTCACCTCTGTGCCTGGCAAGATCATGGAGCAGATCGTCCTGGAAACTATGCCAAGGCATGTGGAAAATAAGGAGGTGACTGGTGACAGCCAACATGGCTTCACTAAGGGCAAATCTTGCCTGAAAAATTTGTTGGCTTTTTGTGATGGGGATATAGCATTGCTGGATAAGGGAAGAGTGACTGACATCATATCCCTGGGCATGTGCAAACTGGTTGACACTGTCCCACATAGCATCCTTGTCTCCAAACCGGAGGGTTGTGGATTTCACAGATAAACCACTTGGTGGATAAGAAATTGGTTGGGTGGTTGCAATGGATGGTTTAAATGATATTGCTCAAAACTTTTAGCAAATATTTTCCAGGAAAATTTAGATACTGGGTCTGGCCTCAGTCTATAAAAGGTAAAAAAATCCTGAACAGTCATAATGAAAAACTTGAAAACTGATTGTCCCACTGTGGTAAATTCGCAAAAGCTGTGATTTCACCTGAAACCATAACCAACACCTTGAAAATACAGGAATAAAATCTAAAGTGTAATAAAGAGATTGTTTTAGGAGAAAACTTTGTTCAATGTGTCATATCTGAGTTCTCAGTTAAGTGCAGAGGTCAGAGCGATGCATTCTTCTTTCAGTCACTCCTTTCGCTTTCAGTAGTCCTCATTGTAATTTTTCCACAATATATTGTCAAGATCTGTTTGAAATTCCTTGATCTTTCTCAATAAGGCCAACTTCATTGCTCCAGTGTGAAGAGCTGTGAAGTCTAAGAAGTGTGATAACAAAACCTAACAAGCGATGAAAAAATAGTTATACTCTCAGACTAATTGAGTCACACTAATACACGTTGTTTTTCAGAGAGGCTTTTTAATTCCCCCCAAATTATTATTTGTAGGTTTCTGCTTTAAAAAGTTTTTCAATATTCATATAAATAACTGAATGAAGCCTGGAACTACAATGATGGACTTTCATTGTACCTCTCGACTACATTCCTTGATTTTTCCACTCCTAGATCTTTCCAGTAATTTAGCATTAGGCAGAGCTAGATATCTGAAGAGAGCTATTGTTTCCTGTTTGAATCACTGATTTTTTTTGTTTGTATTTTTTTTCTGTGGTTATTGAAATTCATGGTTTCTTTCTTCCATTCAAAGAGCCTGCTACAATGTCCTGGTTACTGACACAGCACCTTGCAGCCAGAGGGCCCTCTGTACATAGCTAGACAGCAAGGATTTTTCTAATTCACCTTCCCTTTTCATCTCCCAGCTGCACGCTGCATTACTCTGATTCCCTTCCATGGAAACAGAACATATTGTCTGCACTAGAACTAGCACAGAGTTTCCATAAGAACTAAATATGATCTTTCAGCTATAGAAACACAGCCTTTTATAAATCAACTTAAATAAAAGCTAGGACTTTTCATCCCTGAATTTTTGGAAAAGCATAAGTACCAGAATCACTGTGCCACTTGTGTGCACTGGGTAGGAGACTTGACTTGTTAGTCTTTGTGTAAAGGAATTGAAATTATGAATTTGCTACCCATACCTCACCCAGTTCTTTATAGTGTTTTTTTTCCTGAGGTAGACCACACAGAATTCACAACAAAATTTCCCTGTTGCATAACACTGTTTCATCTTTCAGTAGAAAGCCAAAGACTAAATGGAACTCCAGTTTAAACTAAATGCTTCTTAATAAACTACACCTTTGTGAATGATTTCTTCATGGGTCAGGACTTTGTACCTCTGTAGTTTAATATTAGTCCAGAAGAAAACTGAGAGGAGTGCAGTGGTGTGATTTGTGTAACAAGCAATAGAAAAAGAATGGAAGCTCAAGAATCCTCCTGGTACAAACTCATACTGTATAAGTAACGCACTAATACTTCTAATAATTTTCAGCTAGTTACTTTCCTGACTCTATTTTGGTCTTTATAGGTAGAATTAATTCCCCAGGATCAGTTAGTTAGACACCTCTGGCACATTACAAACTTTAATGAATGTATCCTTAAAACAGACCTTGAAGTTTGGATGTGAGTGCTAAGGGACAAAACAAAGGTGATTTATACAGACTCAGGAAAATGGTGGCAGAGCTGCAAGCTAAATGAGGATCTTACCACTTTTCATTTTTCTCTATTTGACAGCTACAGGGGGCCAATTTTAATGACACAAAAGTTAAGCAAAGCTGTTTAAATTGCTTATAAAACATTAATATTTTCATCAAAAGGTTTCACAAGGTCATTTTGAACGTACATTTAGTTTAGTGTTGCTATCCATTATGCACCACATAGTTCAACATTTTGTCTTGTATGTACTACACCCTGTTCACCGCATTATAGGAGTGGCCAGCATCCCTAAGAGTGTCAGAACTGGTCTAGGTAATGGTGTCAGCCAGAGCATGGACTGTATGAAGTAGTCTATTTCACTCTGAAGCAATGAAGGATGAAAATGTCTTCAGGAGGACACTGGGTATTGCTCCATGCAGTACAAAGTCAGCGTACAGATGTGCACTTTTCTTTTCACACTGAAAGGGAAATGTCTAATGGAAGGAATAAGGAGAGATGGCTGAGCAGATATTGGTGGTCTCCAGGTTTACCAGTTGAGATGCTGGCAAACAGACCCTTTCTGTTCCACCTCACTTCTCTTCCCCGAGGAATATAACTTCCATGTCTTCAATTGTCATACAATGACTTATAAGTGTTTCAGTTACAGTAACTTGCAATCATCAATAAAAGCTTAGCCTTAAAATGTAATTATCTTGGCCTCTGTGCAATGTTCTCAAAGACCATTATTTTTATATTAGGTAAAGGGAAAAATGTGATTCTGAATTTCTTATAAGAAAGATTTTTCTCTTTTGAAACTGAAATAGTTTAGGAAGTACAAATACAGCAGATATATTGCTGACTTATTGAGTTAATCATATTTTAGACATAAAATTCACGTTATAAATAGCATCTTCATCAGTATGTCTTTTGTAACTACTTTTTCTTAAAGACTCTATGGCTAACATTCTTAGCTGATATATTTCTGGAAATAAGTTTTCCTTTTTGTTTGACTTTTATTCAAATAAAGGAGAACATATCTAGTTAGATTTCAGGTGCTTTTATGTCTTGAACACTGGTAAAGTTGCTTGGTTTGCGAAAAGAAAAACACAAACTTATTCTGACTTGATATTGTAAATATTCAATGCAAATATAAAAGGCAAACATTTAAATACAATAAAATGCAAATAAAATACAAACATAAAATAAAATAAAATTTAAAATAAAATATAAATAATATAAAATATAATAAGGAATTCCCTGTGTGTTGTGAGGCTAATAAAGGCTGTTCTCTCATGGATTTGTGTTCTTTAGTATCTGCAGCAGTAACCATGGCAGGACACAGAAAATATTGGGAAAGATTTAACATGTGCTGCTGATAATCCAGAAGTACACATGCTCTTTGTTGCCATGTTGGCAGGCCAGCCATCTGTCTGAGTGGAATATATAGTTCTGTCTGTCTGATCTATGAGTCTTATCTGTCTGAATTTGATCTGTTTTTCCAACAACAGGACTGCTAATTCAGATCTCTTTCCAATAGGCAGATGGCTATTTTTACAAAACTTGTAGGATTGTAATTTTTTTTCAGACTTTCTCCTTCTTTCAAATTTATTTGAAATGTTCACAGGTGATTAGAAAGAGAATACAGGGAGAAAAATTAACAGATGGGTACGGAGGCAGCTAATGCTAATGCACATCCCTTGTTTCCTGGGGAAATAGCAACTGCTCAAAAAATGGCAACAGAATTGTCAGTCATTAGTCATATTAGAGAAATACTTAGATATCACAGATGTAGGGCATGTCACAGTAGGCAATTAGCAAGACAAACACCTAAAGACACTTGGGAAGTAAGTGCAGTTTTCAGACTATAGAGTAAAAACGTTCATACAATGAAATTGTCCTACACCGCATAAATAAGAGTTCAAAATTCCTAATGTTGCAAGTTTAATAATAGCATCAACACGGCATCATCTTTGCCATGTAGATTGGTGGCAAGGTAAAGGGAATCAGCCCACCCTAGGGAAGGGACTTTCAAGGATTGAGATGTGGGACTGATTTGCTCTATGTTGGATGTAGCCTGGATGAAGTTTTGATCAGTAGATTCCTTAGGGGAAAAAAAAATTAAAAAACCAGCTGAAGGCAGTATTCTTGATCCTGCAGAATCTCTATTGTAAAGAACTATGTAAAGAAAGGTGGATAAAGGGACACATTGCTGGTATACAACAACTTCCATACATTTCATTCTTTATGAGAAGCCATAAGGAACCTCTAAGGTTGAAATTATTTGGAGAGATAATGGTTTTTTCCCATAGAAGGTAATTTGCTGATCTTGCATTCAAAAAATGGGCTCTGTACAGTCACTGTAGCCTGAGGCAATTAGCCTTGAGTTCCACAGTGTGCAATGCATGCATAAACATCTAGGTAGCGATGGGACTGAGGCTTCTATGTCACAGTGGTGTCTTACTCATCTTACCATTAAGGTGACTACTG
>JANHGB010014974.1:402-14866 GCA_026283785.1 Coracopsis vasa | reverse complement strand
GAAAATATAAATATAGGTCATTGCTAATTAGCTTTAAAGCATTAACCAGCAACCCAGGACCAAAAAGCCCAACAAAAAAAGGACACCTTAGTGTAAACAAAAACATATACTTTCTTTTCCTATGCCTGTAAAACACCAAATGCAGACCTGTGATAGACTACAGCCTTGACATGTTATAGATTATATTTGACATTATAGACATTATACATTTGACATTATATTGACATTATAGATTAAATTTAATTTATTCCCTGACATATGAAATAATTTAGAACTATCGATACTTAAGACTCCCTAGGAAAGAGAGCAATTTAATACATTCATAAACTATCCAGTCATTCATAAGAGCCTTCTGCAGATATGGAGACCTTATCATTAAAAAAAGAAAGCTAGATGCAGAAAGTCTTAAAGCCATAGGCCATTTTATATACATAGAAATACTGTAATGCTGACAAAGATGTAGCAACGTTCAATGTAAGACTTTAAAGGGGGAAAGAAGAGTTTATTTTAATACAAACCTAGTTTTATTCACCCATACTCATGCCCTCGTTCATACCAGCAACCACCGAAACAGTTCAGTTCAAGTAGTCTGGCCAGAAGTTTGGCTGCAGATGCATGAAGCAAAGTGGCCTGGCCAGTACTAAAGCACTGAGATATATATATCCAGTGGTCTAGTCAGGATTAACAATGACACTAGCAACATGTGACAAGAGCTGCCCAGTCTTGCTAATCTAGTGTGCTATCGAATTCCATCCATTCTTGAAACCTTGGCTGTCTGGTGATCTCACAACTAGACATTCCCCTTCTTTCTCTATGCATATCAGTCTAACATTTCTATTACAGATCTCTACACAAGACACCAACACCTGACATTTTAGAATTATAGTATGTTTAACAGAGGCCCAGGTACCATGACATGAAATTCACGTTATTCTCACACATTCCTAGATTTTAAGAACATGGATTCTCCCAGACTTTTGTGTTCTATCCAGCTGATGACCTTTCTGAATCACTGAAAATACTTAATTATTTTGGTTTATAGCCATAATTATAAAAAGCTCATGCGTACATTAGGCAGTTCTAAGCATGGTCATTAAAGGATTAAATGCAATTAGACTGTTATGTATCATAATAGACCACAAAAATACATGATCAAAAAAGGCTAGTGGTTCCAGTCAGATTATATAGACTGACATATAAATTAAATGAGAGTCTGCTACCATTAAAGCTAGTAAGAAAATTAGGTTGAATTTACACAGAATTTATGAAAATAAGTAACTGCACTGGTGACAAAACAAACTACATGTGTGTTATGAGATGGGGAGCATACTGAAGCTAACCATGGTCTTTATTGTTTCCAAAACCTTCTTGGATGCATCCTGCTACATGTATAATTTTGAAAGTCATAAAAAAGGAGAGGAAAACTCATAAACAGAATTTCAATAGAAACAACATGAATTTCACTTCCATGGGCTAATGACATTACTGATACAAACACCAGCACGCATGTAAGCCTATCTTTCACGGAACCAGTAAAAATACATACACCCTTTGGGCTTTATGAAGTCAGCAAAGAGACCTGTGCAGCCATGGTGTATTTACATGACCAAAACAAGGAGCCTCACAGTGTAAGTCACTCAAAATGCCAAGCCCTCAAATTCTCTCCAGAGTTTATATACATACTTGGCACAAATGTGGTCTTTAATACGTCTTCCCAACATTCATGCCCTTTGGCATTCTATCTGTAAAACACAGAACCCACTAGTACAAAGACGCTGAGCGTTTTTGCTTTGGACAATCTTGTAGAAGAATGAAAAAGGAAACATTTTGATGTATTAAACTGCTAGATTGACTTCTGCATCACCATCTGTTAGTGGCATAAGCAGTCATCTCCAGCAGGCTAATGGGTTTTGCTGTCTGAATGGCTTCTACAGCAACAGAAAGTTGTAAATCTCTTGCAGTAATACATGTTACTGTATACATTTCATGATCCTTGACTCCTCCCTAAAGATTGCGGGATGAATGATGAAACAACTACAATTCAGGTAGGCGGTGCATCACAGAAAATGTCGAAGCAGAATGATGAACAGAGCCATTAAATACTGTATTATTGAAATGCAGCTTGGCTAGGACTCATTTTGTATTCTGCATTGAACTACAGAAGTGCATGTATTATGATATACAAATTGTTCTGAATAGCCCTTCTGTGTGAATGCAATCCATTAACACTGCCTGTAAGAGGGTTTATTACAAGCAATTTCTTTTACAATACTAATTTCAAAGCATCTATTAGACTCTTGTTAAGCTTTGACTATATTACTGTTGATAACCTTCCCTCGTAATTAACTATATGGATTATTTCCTTTACCATTTTCATTCATTTGTAATTTCATTCAACGCATAGTCACAAGGGATAGTAGAAGTTCAGCATAGCCCAGCTCTTGTTTTTTCCTGAATATTTCCCAGAACTTCAGAGCCAGAATAAAATCTAAATTCTGCAATGATTTCAACAAAAATAAGCAAACCCATTATTTCTGCCCAAAGGATATAAACAAGAAAAATCTACTTATTCCTATCTTAACTACATATACAAGCTTTTTAATCCACTGTTAGTTTCAGGAAGTCAGAAGCTGGGATAATTATACTTTTCCACTTTTCATCTTTTTCTTTCTTCCCCTATCTCCAATTAAAAAAGCTGGTAGATCATGCCACTAACTTAGTCTTCAAACCTCTTAAAAATGCAAACTCAAACTTTTTCCAGCTTCACAAATAATGAAATGACTTTCACCTATCAAATAACCTTGATAATTCTCCTGCCCACCCCCCTGTAAATACAAGGTTGGTTTGGGTTTCTTTCCCTTATTTCTTCATGGGCTTGTATTACAGAGATCTGACAAAAATACATTTCCAGGACTTAATGTTCTCAAGATTTCAAATACCACTTTGATATTGTTCATCTAGCTTGTCTGGTTTTTAGGATGTGTATATTATGGGTGAGGAGTCTCACAAAACTGAAACCATCAGCCTGTAATTTCCCCCAAAATGAACACATTTGGTATTTTCAGAGCTTTGTTAGGAACATTGTCATTTCTTGTACCTGTAGCAGATAGCTTTTGAGAAAAACTGTAAAACACTCTTTCATCTATGTTTACTCAGATTTGGTGTGGTGGTATCAATCACCTTGTCACACAGGAAGGCTAGCGCAGAACACACATGGAATTCCTCTTTTAAACTGTCATCTGTTTCACCCAGTAACATTGTGAAAGACAGAATTTTATTTGTGATTCTTAAGTCTTTGATAGCAAAAGGTAAGAGTGGAAAAAAAAGCCACAAGAGACAAATCAGAAAGCTGCCCTCTTTGTTTACTGAACATGACTGGGGAACCTGCTGTTTCAGCAGCGATGGGAGGCAGGATGACAAACCCCCTTATCTTCCTGTTCTTCCCTATTTCTGTTCTTGTAGAGACTGTCACTCCTTTACTCCTTCTTGTTACCTTCCTTTTTGTTTTTGCTAAGTCATATTCTACATATACTGGGTATAGGTTTTGTTCTCCTTGCTGTATCTGAAAGTCAGTTGTACCCAGATCTCAAGGCTCTATTCCTTTAGTAAATGGTAACTGACCATTTTGTGGTCTCATGCTTTTTACTCTTGAGGGCCTATGGCACCATCTTGGACTAGTACTCAGAAGCCCTTGTAATGCTTCATGATTATAGTACAAGAAACAAACTAGGTGCAATCAGTGTTTAAATTAAGACTACAACATTTCCTAAACACATTAGAACTAATCTTTATCAAAGTTTAGGAGCATGATGTTAAGTTCAGAAGAATCTGATAGGTTCCCCTCCCAGCCTCTCTACACTTGTAACCACAATAGCTTGTCTCTCAGCAAGAATCATTAGCTCCTGCTTAGCTCTGCATGTAGTAAATTTCAGAATATATGAAGTTTACATATTTCAGTCCACAAAGCTTTGTTTGGACAAAACAAATTTAAGTATGATTATGAAAGGGCATATACTCAATCTCTTTCTGCATTGCACTCCCAGTTCAAACTTAGTGAACAGATTTGTACATTCATGTTTCTACTCTCTCCCAAGATGATTATCATACCCTTTTTTGAGCTAAGAATAGCTAAGCAGTAGAAGTTGTGAAGGTGAAAAGAACTCTAGGAAGCCTAAGTAATACACTGTTGAAAGGCGCTAAAAAAGGCAAAATTTGGTTGCCTGGGTGTCTAATAAGAGGACAGCAAAAGCAGCATTCTGAGAGGCAACTATACCAAGCTGATTCTGGGGACCAAACCTAGCTCTCATTCACTTTAGCTGCAAATGGGATGACTGAAGTTCTGTGACTGACCAAGAGCCTGCCTTAATGAACAATAATCATGCAGAAGAGACATGAACTTGCCAGCAAGCTTCAATGAACATCTGTAATGGTTTTGAAAGGACTTTCATGAGAGAATATTTCAAAATTTATCTAAAAAAACATTTTAAACTTTCAAAACCCATCATATTTAAAAAGCTTATTTAAAAATTTAAATTTAATTTTAAAATTAAAATAAATCTATACTGAAATAGCTTCTTTTTGTGTGAGGATGAAGTCAAGTTTAACATATTTAATAAAAGAAAAAATATTAGAATTTAAATTGCGAATCATCATAAGTGAGATCTTCTTAAGTTTCTAAAATGCTACTTTTGAATCACAGGAACATGACTGTAATTGTAGTACTCATTTTCTGAGGCTACCTCCAAAACTAAACTATGTCTAAATATATTAGACACATCAAACTACTTCAAATTTTTCAGGAAAGGACTTGAGTTAGCTCAGAGTTCCAACAGTTTCATACAGAAAACTGTAACAAAAGCCTATCTCACATTTATTTGTGTTGTGTACCTCCACAGGAGGAATATTGCCCTCTGTTCAATGGATTTGCTTTCTGTCCTACCCTCATTTGCCAGTAACTAAGATAGACTATAATTTAGTCCAAGTTGGATGTTAACAGAGACCAAATTTTTCATTATAGCTTTGTTTCACTGCACAGTTGCAGTAAATGTTCTCTTATTCTACGAGAGAGAGCTGTTTTGTCATAAAACCACTTAAACGATAAAGAGGGAGAAAATGTATTTGCAGCTTTTTCACATTTCTCATAACACTCAGAAAGTCATTAATCACTGCTTAGCTTACTGAATTTAGCTGTGTGTCACAACATCTGTGATACCCTATAAATGAAAACAATGCAGAAAGTAAGACCTCTAAATACTCACTTTTTAAAATGCAGTTCAGTCTGCAGATTGTCCAAGAGATGAAGACTGCATTGCAATGTGAAGATGCATTCTTCTCCAGAATTCCCAGAGGTCTAAGGAAAAAAAAAACACAAACATTTGAATTAGGACAGTTTGAGAGAATTTATAAACACAGATACACAAGTTGGAAAAGATTACACAGAGCCATTTGCTGCCTTAACAATATTCAAAATCAGAGTGTTTTATTAAGTTGACTTCTTGGAAGATGATGAGAAAACTGCACTCATACCATGACCAAAAATTCTCATCATACTTATAAAAAAAAAAGGAGTTTCAAAGTCACCTGAATACACATATAGAAATATCTGATATCTGCAATCTTAAGATTTTTCATAGACCTTGATATATGTTTTTCCAGTTCCTTGCAATTTTCAATCACAGCAACTGATACCCAAGAAATATGAAAGATTTTAGTATTGCTGAATGAAGTCTGCTTTCAAGTAGTTGAATAAGTCACTTGGGAGTGGTCACTAAGTCAACACTTTTTTGCCTGTTGAAAAATACTCTGTAATTTATCTTTTTTTTTTCCTGAGCAAGTACACAGTCATCACAGAATAGGTGGCAAAGTAAATTTGGGCTATATGACAATGGTAAATTCAGAAATTCAATTAAGTTTCAGATTAGCTAAATTTCAACTAACATACAACATTACCAGATACAGACAACTTACTATTTTGTCAAAACAAGTTTACTATATCACCTTCATACTGTTACAGTCTCTCAGGGTAACTTTCATTTGAAGTACACAGTTTTACCCGCTCTTTGTCTCTTAAACATCCATCCTAGTACATATACATGTATGTGTGTATATATATATATAGAGAGAGAGAGAAGTAGCATGGTCCATACAGCAACACAGATGATTTATATAATGGAACATGTGTTTGATCTGAGCCTCAGAAACAAGTGCAGTGAGCATCGAAATTTTTCAGTGTGCTTACCTGTAAATTTTGATGCTGCAACTTCACGACTCATGTTACATTTAGAAACTTTTTATTTTGCATTCATTTGCAAAGACTGATACCTGAAATCTGCTATTTGCCAGAGGCAGCTATGAAGGCAGCATAAACTGAAACTGTTCCCTTACTGTTTAGACAAAGCACAGCTCTCTCATCTGAAGTGGTCTGGTTCTTGTAGTAACATGAATAAATAGTGATAGTCATGTCCCATTGCTAGATATCAAGTTAGGCCTTTGAGGTATAATGAAACACACTCACACTGAAAATTAATATCCTGTGAGGTGCCATTTTAATGGAATGAATGAATAACTACAAAAACTTAATAAGAAAACCTCATTTTTATTCACCTGATCCTGCTTCTCTTCCAAACATTCTCTAAACTTTCTGTGATTTCAAGACTATCCTGAAAATGGAGTAACTACAGAAAAGAACTTCAAAGATCTGTGATCAGTCTTTTTGGCATATCTTATTACATGTATTGCAGAAAAAAAAATGTCAGCTGCTTTTCAGATGTAGTCTATCAAAACCTTGAAGTTCTATTTTCAAAACATTCTTTAAGAAGAAAAAAACCCAGTAAGATAATATTATCCAGAAAAGGGACTAAATTCTTGCAGGAGGACAGTAAAAGAGTGATTCAGCTCCTCTTCTTCTGAATCCCAAGATAGGCAATACAAAACTACTACTGAGAAGATGTTTTACTGGGACATAACCTTTTAAAGTATAATTTAGTATAATTGAGTTTGTGTATTACCTACCTGGCCTTTACTTATCTCTTTGATCCTACATACACACCTCAATCATTTTTACTTTGGTTATAAATTTCATTTATTTTTTGAATCCTCTGCATCTATTCCAACACTACAAAAAAAATCACAAATATTATATTTGATTTCTTATTCAATCATTGTCTTCCCTGTTTCCATCAGGTCTTTCACTTACTTCCCGTATTCAGCTAGTCTTAGAACTCCCCTATTTGAAGTGCCATTTGAAATCCCATTCTTCCATTTCTAACCCACTTGCACACTCTCTTCTCCTAGAACATATAGGTGGTCTCACTATATTAAAGAGTTTAAAGTGAAATTAAACCAGTTTACACAGGAAACATGCATGAGAAACCAAAAGGACTAATTAACTCTTTTCTTCTACATCACAACTGTTCCTTCTTGTATTTATATTGTCAGATACAGAAAGGCAAACTACAAATTCAGTACACACTAAAAAACTTTTTGATTTATCAGTCACATCCTATACAACACATTTCCTTTCCCTGTATTTCCATGTGACCAGGCTGCCTTAAGACAACTATTAGCATGTGCTATTTTTCGCAGTTGCTTTTATTTTCTACTTGGATTGCTCAGAGCTCCACTCCAACTCTCAGCATGAGGTTGTTTTGCTTACAGAGAATAAGGTAGAATTGTGAAGGCAGATATCCCACTCTGCTCCAAGATAGCTTGAGGAAGACTGCAGTAAGAGCCGCATCTGTTCTGAGCCTCATGTAAACTCTTCAAAGGCCTGGCACTTTTGTAAAATCCATCCTATAAATCCTTTTATAAAACACCAAAATGATAAGGCTACCTAGCTACTTGACATGTATGGTTTTATGGCATGAAACTGAAAGCGCAGCTGTCAGTCAATTCATGTTGGAGGACTGCAGTAGGCAAAAGGAATGAGATCTGGTATAGTATTGCCCTGTAAAGTAGCTCCTAGACCAACTGAATCACCTTACATTTTGTTGGAGAGGAGCAGGGTGAGGAAAACCTTGCTGCTAGACTGCAGAATGAATCCCAGGACCATAAGTATTTACTTTTGTTAAAAAAAATATGTTCCTGGTTTATAATGTTGGTATTGACAAAGGAGAACTGAAATGGGTATTGATTAACATGTAGACCAATACTAAAAAATACCAGGTTAAACATTTCACAGAAATTGCAGTTTAAGGCTTGGAAATATAACAATAGCAGATATAAATAATCAGTGAATCAATAAAATGCAAAAGAGCACTTTGTAGCCTAAATTCCCACATCCTATTTGCACAGGATTGGGGCAGAGAGGGAATTTTTGTGCATGACAGAGAACCCTCACTTGGATAATAAGGCAATCAGAAATGCAGGACACATCACAGAGGCTACCTGCTTTGAAATGTAGACATAGCCCTTATTATAAGAGGACTCCATGGTGTCATTTTTTTGACAGTTTCCTCATCTGACAGATCCTCTCTCATATCTTTTCCCAGAAGAACTCCTTTGAACTAGCCGATTGACAAGGCAACAATACAAACCACTGGATAAATATTTAAGAGTTTTAGTACCCATCAGAAATACACGTTCTGTACTCTGTAAGCTACATTTGTGCCTTTTTTTTTGAACAGAGCATGCAATGAAGTGATGTGGTGCTATACGTGCCCAAAGAAAGTAGTGAATCCTGGGTGACCAGAATGCGTACTTTGTATTTCAGATGAATTTTCATCAAAACACTTGGACACACATTACTTCCCTGTTTTTCATAGACAGCTTCTTTTAAATTTCATTCTCTCCTGAAACTTCTAAGTCAGTGAAAACCACTTTTCATTTTGAATCTTAATGATTATAGCTATGTAATATCCAAAGACTCAATCTGTTGCATAAAGCACTGACGACTGTCAGAAAGTGAGAAGCAATATCCTTGCCTTCCACCTCCACACAGCAATTCAGAACAACTTGAAAACAGCAACAGAGAACAACTTGAAAGCCCTGCAGCCAGTCTTTTATACACTTGATAATTAGAAGACAGGGTTCACCAACTATTCAGAGCCTACTAAAAGGTTGCTACAATAAGAACAGTAACAATAAAATGCAGACTCTGTTCATTCCCCCATACCAGTATCTACATACCATTCCTGAAAGAACCCAGCTTGAAAAAAGTCTGTGATGTCCTAACAATAGCCCCTTCATTTAGAAGTAACAGACACAATGCTTTTCATTCCATACATTTGAAAGACACTTTGATGCAACACCTGGTTTTCTGCAATGAACAGTCTATTCAGTATTGTCTTAATTCCAATGTCTCTTCAAATCTTTCTTCCTTGAAATACCTTAGTGTCTATGTTGCAAGCATCCTGTAAGCTTGTAACAGATTGCATTGTGTCACTTGAACTGCAGTCTTTTCTGCCAACTAAGAACACTCCTCAGCTGCTATTTTGTAAGCATCAAACCCCAACTTTTCTAGGTAACCATTACAGAAGAATATTAGTAGTTTAAAGGATATAATTTTAACTCCTGAAAAGTCATACATTATACATAGCAAAATCTGAAAAGTTTGTAGACAAAGAATTTTTGGCCACAGATTCTATATACCATGGAAAACATGCTGCTTCTAGAGAGGAATAAAAAAAGGAAGAAAGCCCAGTACAAATTAAAGTTCCAGATCAGTGCAGAACTTCTGAGAAACTACAGGTGCAAAAGTCTCTAAGTGTTGGACTTCTTCCTAAAATGTATTTTTCATCTGTATCTAGTTCCATTGCACTAACACAGAACACAGCTGGAATCTCTCCTAGCTGAGAATTTGTGACTACAAGCAGAACTGTCTCAAGCTCAGGAAAACCAGCTTTAGATATAAACAGGTGTAGGATGCCATGGTTGCTGCCGGTTTCATTTTCTATCTAAATAATGTAACTGCCAGTTACATACTGGGACATTTTCAGACTATATGCAAAGAATATTTTGAAGAAAAACAGTGCAAGCAATAACTTACAATCACTTAAACATACTCATCCTGTACTAAAAAAACACAGGCAACTACCTCTTAATGCATCCTGTTCAACTCATTAAGTTAATTCAGCCTGGAAAAAAGAGATCCAAGAAGAGAGTCCAAAGTTATGCTCCTACTCAGACTGTTTTCTGTAGAAAAAAAACGCACTTGTGGTATGTTTTATACAGATATGAATCTTGCACCCATATATGACACCCATCAATTTTCATTGAGTTGTGTATTTTGCTAGTTAATGTTCAAAGGAGTTTAGTTAAAGCAGTAAATATCTGAAGTTAAGAATGTAAATATTTCAGAATTAGAAAATGCAATACTTACAATTATCCCTGCAGCCCATGCACATTCCTTTTCAGATTCCAATTTGTGAGCTGAAACAGACCAGAAGCATATGAAAAAAGTGTACCGTAAGATTAATGTGTGTATACAGGTGAGCTAAACAGAAATAACAGAACCATTACTGTTTGCTTACTTCTGACAGATTGTTTTTTCTATACATATATATATATATTTTATCCTACATAAGATTTCTCAGTATATAGTATACTCTTTTGGATAGAATTTCAAAAATTCAAGTTTGTGATCCTGCTATTTGCCCGGTTTCTTTCTCTCAGGATTCCAAGCTGCTCCATCTCATGTTCCCTGCAAACAGCTAAGATACCCCAGGCCCTCACATCCCTGACCAGTTCTTCCTTACCTGCACATATCAGATACAGCAGAGTTATTTTCCCCAATCAGCTCCTTGATTAAGAAGTTCCTCATAAGGCTGCCAAATGCAAGGTTTCTTCCAGTTGTGTGAAGAAGGCCTCATATATTACTTCCTAATCATGTGGTCTTACAAACTTACACATGCTGGTCTGCCCTTTAATCCTGAGCCACCAGCTCTCTGATAGCTCATCATCTGTTCCCAGGCAGAACGCCTTGCATTCCAGCTGATCTCTCACACAAACTGCAACCAAAGACATTTTGCTTACTGTGAAAAGCAGCGCGTACATATATATGACACAAATACCTCTGCACTGTTCTGCAAAAACAAATACAACGTTCACTCATTTCAGTTTCGATAGAGAAAAAGTTTATAGCATAACCTCTTGATATTTTTGCATTCAACATACTTTCCATCATGAATCATCCCTGAAGTGAAATATCAAACAAAAAATCTTTAAGTGAATAAGAATGTTTGTAACAAAGAATAATTACAAACCAAAAGTCAGAACCCCATTTTTCTAGTTAATAGTGAATATCATCTTCTTTCAAAAATAATGCCAGTTGCTTCAAACTCACTGCACAAGTGGCTCTACGCTGAGAGCCTTTACAATGACTGTAGCAGGTAGAACAACTTCTCTTTCTGCAATACAGAACACTATTCAAAGCTAGTTTTCCAGCTTTGCTAGTTTTGACAAGCAGATTTTAAAACAGATTTGCAAGACAATATACAAAATCAGGGAATGGCAGTTATTTCAGTATCCTTAATTACAATGCAGAGTTGGAATAGCAAGGACTGTCGACACTTTTCTTTGCAGAGCTTAACTATCTATCAGCTGAAAAAAGCCTTGTTATAGCAAAAGTCAACTGGATAATTACAAGTACCTCCAACACCACTGAATAGTAAAATACCTCATGTATATTTCATATGAAAATCTACTCGATTATACTATTATTCTTAGCAAATCTACACAAGAATAGAAGATTTAAATTTCAAATTAAAGGAGTGATCTAAAGCATGAAAATACACTGGAACTAATTTAATATATGGAAACTTGGTGAAGCCCAATGAGCAGGCTATGGACTGAAAACAGCTTGCCATGTATTTCTTAGATGAAATAGTAAAAGTCTGTTCAATTTTACTGCCCTAACAATCAAATATCTTCCTCTTGTGCGTGCTCATAACAGCATTATCATGAGTTTTTATGTTCCAGTTGATACTGTGGACATCCCAAGAGATGGTACATTCTTCATGGCTGCTGAGAATAGGTGGCTGCAAATTTCTTTCTACACGGCAATGTCATTGCACAAGCCTGGCTAGCTGTATTGAAGCTGTATCAGAGCAAACTGACTGAGCATTTGAAAGCTTCATTTTTGCTGACTACTCCCTTGCCACAAATTAGGGAAAGGAGTTAGGCAGAGCACAGCAGTGAAAGTTTAAAATCAAAGTGGTTGAACAGAAATCAGAGAAATGGTAAAGTTTTATAGAGGCATATAGAGCAACAGAACTACAGCTATCTCAAAATGAATGAAGGCACTCAGGCTCTGTACTGAATGCACAAATATCTTTTCACATTTCCGAAAGATAATAACAGGTCTAAAGGACTTATAATTACTATATATGTTCACTACTGTGCACCAAAGTTAATATATAATTTAAACATTAACTCCAAGGACTTAGCACTTTCTAAAGATATGCTATTAAATTCAATAGAATTTAATATTCTGAAGAATCTTCAAAATTAAATAAATCTCTGAATCATAACAAAGTATGACATACCTCATACTAAGTAATCTGAAAAAAAAAAACCCAAACAATTCCCCCCCAAAAAATAAAACAAACAAAAAACAAACCAGAAGAACAGAAAAACAGGCAAATATTTCCCTTCTTCCCCCTTTGGTCCTACCCTAAGACAATGGTTGGATTTTCTTAATCAATACCCTGAATGATCCTGCTACCACTTTCCAAGAGAACTCCAAGTAGAGCTTTAAAGTGTTAAGATACATTAGAAGAAAACCCTATGTAGTGTTGTCATGATAGCAACCATGAGCACCAGAAACACAAATTTTGCAGAAAAGAGGTTTCCTTCAAAGTGCTTCTTTAGGTTGGACAAGCAAAGAGTAAAGGACAGATGTTATAACCCTCTGCTTGTTCAGAAACACAACTGTCAAGGTCCCCTTCAAATTCTTTATTCTTCATCAGTAATTTCCTATTCACTACTCTTTCCTGGGTTGAGATAAGGACAGGGAGATATCACTCAGAAGTTACTGTCATGGGCAAAACATGACTCAATTTAGGGTAATTAATTCAATTTGTTACCAATCAAATCAGACTATGATAATGAGAAATAGAAACAAATCTTAAGCCACCTTCTCCCTAACCCTCCCTTACTCCCGGGCTCAACTTACTTCCTGTTTTCTCTAATTCTTCCCTGTCAGTAGCACAGGAGGATGGGGAATGGAGGTTGTGGTCAGTTCATTACACATTGTTTCTGCCAATCCTTCCTCCTCACACTCTTTCCCTGCTCCAGCATGGGGTCCCTCCCACAGGAAACAATCCTTCACAAAATACTCCAGCATGGGTCCTTCCCATGGGCTGTAGTTCTTCACAAACTGCTCCAGTGCTGGGCCCTTCCACACGGTACAGTCCCTTGGGAATGGACTGATCCCATGTGTCTTCCATAGGGTCACAGGTCATGACAGAAGTCATGCTCCACTGTGGGCTCCTTCTATGGGGTTACAGGTCCTGCCAGGAGCCTGTTTCAGCACTGGCTTCCCACAGGGTCACAGCCTCCTTCAGACATACCCTCCTGCTGTGGTGTGCGGTGGATATCTGCTCCACCATGGACCTCCATGTGGGCTGCAGGGGCACAAACTGCCTCACCATGGGCTACACCACGGGCTGCAGGGGAATCTCTGCTCTGGCGCCTGGAGCACCTCCTCCCCTCCTTCTGCACTGACTTTGGCATCTGCAGAGCTGTTGTTCTCATATATTCTCAGTCCTCTCTTCTACCTAAAAGCTATGTAAGTATCTTGCTTCAGGAAAAAATGTACCAAGATATGCTAAGATAACATAGGTTCCTCAATATCCATTGCTGATAGCTTATGCATATTACAGCATGAAATCTGCTTCATTCTAGTGCAAAACTCATGTTGAATACTACAGCTGCAGAGATACTGATGTTGAATGATCTCTAGCACGACTCACATGCTCCACAGCAGTCAGCTGAAGAAAGGAAGAACTACTCCTTGCTTTAGAAAACTCACATGCTATAGAGGCCTGGCTAAATTATGCCTTTTATCAATCTTTATATTGCAAGTATACACCTTCCATTGAGCTTTTCCTTTTGTAGAATAGAAAGATATAAACTCCCTCTAATTTATTAAGGTATCATCATCCCTTGCGCAGGCATTATATTGCTGTTTCCTATGGCAGTCAGTCTTATGAAGTATGAAATTATTTTGTTTTGTTACACTGAAAATATTTAAAATCCATTTACTTAAACCATCACAGAGCACTCCCACAGCATTCTCCTGGAGGAACTTCCTGCTTATGACTTGAACGGGTGCACTGTTTGCTAAGTGGAAAACTACCTGAAAGAAGGTTATAGTGAACTGAGTGTCAGTCTCTTTTTCTGAGAAACTTTATGTTGCTTTAGTTTTTTCCTGAGGACTCCAGATAAAGGCCCAACTTGGGGAAAGCAAAACAGAAGATAAAAATTCATCATATTCTCTGCTAACTCTAAGAGCCAAGTTCTTTCC
>JANHGB010014971.1:3408-18832 GCA_026283785.1 Coracopsis vasa | reverse complement strand
AGTAGTGATTTGTGTTATACCTTAGTTACTAAACTGTTCTTATCTCAACCCGTGGGAGTTGTATTCTTTTCGATTCTGAAAAATTCTTTTGTTCCAACCACTGTGGTGCTCCTCCATGGACAATCTGTTCACGTAACCAAACAAGGCTGATGAATGCACACAGAGCGCACGTTACCACAAAACAGCCCTGCAAACAGTCAGCCAACAAGTTCTCCGTTGATAGAATATCTAAAGGCAGTGTCAGTAGTGAGCTCACAGAGCCAGTAAACAAGCACTTGTAGATATGACACTCAGTAAGAGGTACTACTCCCAACCATGCAAAGGCCATGAGTGTATTGCAAAGCTTTCAAAGTAGAAGAGAGGTTCATAGTGCTCGTATAGTGGATCTACTTTGAGTTAATTATCAGTCTCAGCAAATTTATGTTAAAAGCTTGGTACAAATAATGAGTCAAATAATAGGATTTTTACCTGAGGAAAGAGTGTGGAATTAAGCCCAAATTTAGATCCCCTATCTCTGGAAGACAGTATTTAAACATGTGTCTCAAACTGCCTGAAAAGCTGAAGAAACAGTCTCATTTGTGAAATCTGAAAAGAGATGAGATCTTATTAGGCTTTGATTGATAGTACACTAGTCAGTTCATCTTATATTAGTTTTGCTGAGTTAGAAAATTCACATCTTGTAACTTGATTCTATTACCAGTGCAATACTACAGGGCAGTCATCTTTGATACTGACATTAAAAAAATGCCATGTGATGAAATATGTACTGAACATTGTGATCATGAATCTTTTTTATAAAGGCATTTTTGTTTTATTGAACAAATCAACCGTAATTCAGATATCTGCATGTAAAAAAAACAACCCAATTTTTCAAATGATGGCAGATAACTACACAAATTAACTCAATATTATAAGCTTTTAGACCAAACTTTGGTTAAAGAGAAATTGGAAAACATTACTTTTGGTTCCAGTACATATTTTGCAGCTTAAACTCATCTTATGTTACAAATAAAAATTGTTCTTGATTTATTGAGAGTTTATTTTACTTGTGAAGAATTCATACAAGGACCTTTCTGTACCTCTCCCGCGAAAACAAATTTTCTCTTTTGGGTAAAATTAACACTTCCTTTCAAGTTTCAAAATATTAAAGAAGTTATTTTCATAGACGAAAATTCTGTAAATCACAAAGTAACCGTAAAGTAACAGAGTTATTTTTATTTAGAATATATGGTTACTGGTTTTCTAGTTTGACATTTAACTTATATCATCTTGGGAAAATCTCACTTATTTATCTAGGCAGTACAGCAACTTGAAATCTTTTAAAATGTTGTCTTGCAGTATTGTGTTTCTGCATTCAGTCTGTGTACTGCCTGAGGAAGCTAGAATTAGATATACTATCACTGTATAAAATAAGGTTACTACAATATATTTTACAATTTTTTTCCTCAAAACCAAATAGTAATAAGTATTTGTTTTCTTTGGATTTACAATGATAAGTTTATTAACATTTTCTTTATCACATATTTTACTCCTGGAGGCTACAATTTTTTAATCAAGATAATTTTTATTAACAATATAGTTGTGAAATCGTAATATTTGCAAATGTTTTTAGCACATTTCAGTTTGACTTCAAGAATTGTAAAGTAATGAGAATCTAATTACATTGATTAATTTAAATCCATTTATTTGGACCCAGTTAACTGCTTGAACACAGAAACATACAGAAAATATTGAGATAAATAAATGATAATAAAACAAAAGTAGTCTGAAAAGGAAACTTGACAAAGATATATATTGTAACAGTGGAGTTGCCTGTACCTTGAAGAAGGCCTCGTATAAAGGACATAATTTCCACTTGTTTGAAGAGATGATAGATATAATAGCAAAACCTACTAATTTACAAAAAATGTGTTACAAGCACATATTTATTAATGTTAGATACATAACAAGGAGACAGTAAGTGGTTGAAATAAGCAAGTCAGTCCCATGCAAAGGGAGCCAGCAAAAGATTCTCTAGAGGAAGGCAAACAATCTCAGGCAACCCATAGTAGGAAAATACTTTATGGTGATTTGCACTTAGCAAATAAGACCCAGTTATTCTGGCTTCACAACACACTGGGAAACAGAACAACTAGAAATCTAATAATTTTAATTCATTTTGGTATTATTTACTGAATCTACAGTTGGTTTCAATCACAAATGAACCATTTCATGAATATTACTGCTGTGAAATTTTAATATTTAGGCAGTAGTTGTGAAATGTAGGCACTTGCTCTTATAGGCATCTAATGTTTTGTCTCAACAATTTTAGATATATTCATGCCTTTCTTTCTTAAAATTAACAGTAAAGAATGAAAAATAATATTTAATGTTGATAGGAAGTCTGACAGGAAGTCTGACAAATCCATTTTTATGAATTCTCATGCTGTTTGTTTACACAATCAAAGTGCTTTGGGTCAGAGAAACTGCATTTACTTCATAACTTTTTTAATGACATGCAATAAGAAAAACAAAGACAAATGACTACAAGCCAAAGAGGCACCAATATGAAACTGTGTGTAAATCATTTCCCATAAAATGTTGCATCATCTGGTCAATAGTTTTTGTCTTTTTTCTGCCATTTTGAAACTTCTGGCAGTCCAATCATGGTCATCCCACCAAAAGGTTGTTTATCACTGATCAATTTTCTTTTTTATTCTAAAAAAGGCATGATTACAGATTAAATAGTGCCAAACGGATCTCAAATCTCCTTGGGGTTAACTTAGATACGTGATCTAGTACATGCGGCAGTACACTTAGGTCCCACCAGAGTAACAAAGACGCAACATTTCATAAATTCCTGCTCCCAATTAGATATTTTCCTGTACTCACAAATTAATTTTCCCTTAATGAGCAAGAGATGGATTGGAGAGGAAATTAAGGTGTGCCAAATTAGAAACATTTATTAGGTATATTCCTTGAGTTTTTGATTTGATGCCCTTTGAACTACATTTAGAAAATCTAAGGAAAAGTCTAAACTTAATGCTATAATAATGTCTTCAGAAATAACCTGCCTTATATTAGATAACCTTAACAATTTGGAAAAAAAGCAAGATAAAAGTTATAAACCTAAAATCTACAGTGCTGCTGTCAGGGTCCGATTGAACAAAAAACCCCAGTGCTGGATCCTGTTTCAGCTCGTGATCTCAAGAGTGAAATTAAGACACAAACGAGGTCAAGTACCGTAATCAGACAGCTTGTTTATTACAAATTATAAAAATACAGTTATTATGAAAAGCAGAATGATTGTAATAAAGGGGACAGTGATAGGACAGATTGGAAAAAAGGTAGAAAAGGAAGCAAGAATTTGGGGTGTGGAGAGAGAGAGAAAGAGAGAGAGAGGTAGTCACCACCATGGATCCAGCGGTGTCCCGGGGATCTGTTGTCATTGTCATTGGTGGTGGGAGTTCTTCAGGTTTCATAGTCTCCTAGTATCGGAGCAGAGCATCCCCCAAGAGTTCATCGGCGATGGATGTCCTCATGGAGGTGTCCTTTTGGAGTCCCTTTGAAGATACCTCATGGAGTGTGTCTTGTGGAGTTGCCCTCATGGTGATGTCTCATGGAGGGTGTCCCTCAGGGTCAGTAGTAGTCATTGGCGGAGAGTGTCCTCACAGAGGTATCCCTCTGGAGTCATCCTCATGGCAATGGCTCCCTGGCGATGTGTCTCTTGGTGATTACCTTTTCCCCTTTTGTAAAGAGTTGCGGGGAGCACCTCTGTTCTTCATGTCACGTATTACACGTTCCTGGTGGACCAGTTCCCCTGGTCTTGCAGCCATCTTTTTGACACAAATGTGTCTGCAGCAATTCTTGGGATAATAGCTCACACCAATCCTCAAAGTAATGAAGGGAAGAGTCTTATCTCAGCTTTTTCCTACTCATCCCTCAGGCAATGGATATTGGAGTCTTATCTCAGCTCCTCCCACCCATCTCTGAGACAAAAAATAGGTGGATTTCCATCTCAGCTTCGCAGACCAGTCTTAGAGACAATGGACAGTGGAGTCTGATTTCAGATCAGTTTCTCACAGCTGCTCCAACAAAATGTTGTCTTATCTATTTTAAGTATTTCCCTTTTTACTCTTCAGTAAGAAAATTTAAACATCAGAGAATTAAAGACTGATAATACAGCCTAGTTTAGGTAGTAATCTACTTCAAGACAAGGTTATTTTTGAGACTCTTATGCAGACACTCATTTAATCTTATGACACATTTACTTCAAGACACTAGATTATTGAACAAAAAGAAATATATGTAATTTCTTCACAAGCTTCACAATTTGGGTGTCACATTAGACACATGGTGTCAGTTTAGTCTGTCATACATTAGTCTTCCTTTACGCTTGTGTAAAAATAGATATGTAAAAGGTTGTGTATTTGAAAAAGACGTAAATGTTAGGAAAAAAATCAACTAACTGTTCCCAGAGAACATCAGTGCAATGCAAGAGCAATCAGTGATTAATCCTCTTACATGCCCCATTTTGCCCTTCAGAGTAAGCAGAAGGTTCATAGAGCTCCTTTGTCACTGGCCTGTTCTTCAGTGTTTGTTGTCGAAAGGAGCACAGACTGGAAATGCCCTTGTATTTCTTATGACAACAGTGAAAGATTTCCTGAATGTTACACTTCAGATAGACAGCCATCTAAACACAGTGTAAGAACTTGAAGAGTGTAGCGGTTTCAATTTGAGGTGCCACCTTTAATAAGCTATTTAAGATGTAAGACATATTAATCAGAAAAATGGGATGCTTTAAACACTAATCAATTATTTGAAGTATTATCATCTGGGAAACAATAAATATGTAAACCTTAAACAGAAATTTACTTTTTTTTTTTATATATTTCAATAGTCTAGTTATAATCTCAGAATAGCAACATGCTAAAATAAATCTGATCTGATAATAAGCATTCACTGTGATGTAGGTGCTTATAGGCAGGTTTTCAATATTCTGGTTTCACAGGGCGGCTCAAAAAAGCTGCACGTCAGGAGAGCTGTGATAAATTTACACCTAACCATGTAACTCCATATGCATTTTACTAGGCTTACAAGCCATTGATGAAGTGTCTTGAGTAGTGAACCACATAGTGTCATAATTATCTTGATCTTTCTCAGTCTTCTGCTGCTTGGGGTGATCTACAAGGCCATTGTAGTTGGTTTGCCTTCTAAAAAATCATTTAATATGCCTTGTTTATTATAATGTACCAGAGAAATGGCCTAGTCAGCATATTTGATTTCTTACAAACACAGTGCATATGAATAAGCTTTAAATAATAACTAGATCCCATAAAACACAATAATTAACTCTTCTACACATGGTTGTTTCTATGAAATGACTATTTATATAATAAAAATAGGGTAACCATTATTGTAGCGACTGAAGACTTTCACAAATGTGCTCACAAAGGTGTAAAGGAAGCAGTCTGACAGAAAGGCAGTAAAGAAGAATGAGCCTATTGAGTCTGGAAAAGACAAATGTGATAATCAAAAGGTGCATAGTTACATGAAGTGAGTGATGTACAGTGACCATTTTTGACAGCAGATATAATTAGATCATATGCTTCAGGAGAGAAAATCATGGTACAGGCAAGAAAAAAATCAAATAAGCCTATAAATTCATTAGGCTAATATTAGAGACAAAAAGTGTGAAAACTGGAAAAAAAAAAAAATAGAAGGATTCTGGAAAACATAACTCACTAATGTGAAAAATAACATGGCCGCAAAGATGATCAGCTGGGTGTATTCAGCTGGAAGAAGAGAAGGTTCCGAGAAGACCTTAGAGCAATTTCCAGCACCTAAAGGGGCCCAAAGGAAAGCTGGAGAGGGACTTTTTACAAGGGCATGTACAGATAGAACAAGAGGGAATGGCTTTAAACTGACAGACGTGAGATTTAGATTAGATATTTGGAAGAAATTTTTTACTGTGGAGGTGGTGAGGCGTTGGAACAGGTTGTTAAGAGAAGTTGGTGATGGAAGTGTTCAGAATCAGGTTGGACAGGGCTTTGAGCAACCTGGGCTCCCATCCTGCTCAGCAGGTGTGGAGGGAGGTGATCTTTTACAATACTCTGCACAGTTCACATTAGAAACCACAGGCTCTCCAGATATCAAAAAATGAAAAAACAATTAATTTTATTGTGAGCTTTGCTAATACTGCATTGGGGGAACAAAAATCTTGGCAGGTTCTTATTCTCAGACACAAAGTAAAAAAGAAAAAGGAGAAAAGAAAGAAAAAAGGAAGGAAAGAAAACAAAGAAATAGGCTCACCACTCCGTGGATCCAGCGACATCTTCTTGGCCAGCTACAGCCTGTTAAGTTCTTCTGATCCTTTCAGTGACTCCACTGTAGTCCAAGGTGGAGAGATGCACCACACGGCTAAACGACCATTTCCCTTTTCATAGTGTCAGGCTCTCCTGGCACCCTCCCACAGGTGAGACTCGTTCTCAGGGGTATCAGGTAATCCCCAGACCCAGATCACGTTGCGCCCTGACTGGCATCGCGCTCGCTGTACTGCTGTCTCTGAGCGGTTTGTTGTTGCCGGGCACATAACACGGGAAAAGATCCCCCACCTTGGTGGAGCCGATCCCTCTCTGCCCCCGGCCGTTTGCCCGAGCGGTAAGGAGCTGTCATTTCCTTCTTTGTTTAGAGTTGTTTTGAGACAAACACAAAAAGGGTCTCTTGACTCATAGTCAAGATATACCTGGTCTAGTGTCAAGATACACCTGAGATACACCTGGTCTAGTGGAAGGTGTCCCTGCCCGTGGCAGCAGGGTTGGAACTAGATGAGCTTTAAGGTCTTTTCCAACTCAAACCATTTCATCATTCTATGAATCTGTGATTCTATGATTAAATAAACAAACAAAAAAAGCCTCAAACAAGACCACACCTATTAGAAAACAGAAACCGAAAGACATGCTGAAGAATTTGTTTCTAGCTATGGTGTTTAATGCAGAAAAGTTTGCTGGAAGAGGTATTAGATTGTACAAATTACAATAACTAGTATAACTGAAAAAAGTTCACAAGCTATTAGCACAAAAGCCTTTGTGCAGGTCAATTTAATTAGATGGATTATTGCTACCATTTGACTACAGAAATTGAATAATATCATGAAACAAGATAAAGCTAACCAAGATTTATTTTTTGTTTAAATCTTAAGTTTTTAATATATGACAATAAGTACAAAGACAAAAATATGCACAGCCAAGGCTATGAATTGTGCAAAAGAATAGCAAAACTGGGTGCTTATGTTACGTAGCGTTGGCCAAAACTTTTGAGCAATAAGATTCACTGGCAAGTGAATTGAGTGCTGAAAAGGGAGCTGGTCCCATTTATTCCAATCATAAATAAACCACCAAGGATTCCAGAATAAAGCATGAACTAATAATGATAGAAAAGTATAAGAATGTTGGATGCGACTATACTTTTGGAAAATAATCCTATGCTCCAGGATTCAGGAACAAAAAAAAAGCAAAAAAAGAATGAGGCCCACTTCCATATAGACAACTCTCACAATGTCATGGCACAGTTCAAACCCTAATCTCAGAACCAAAGGCTTTATCCTGCCCAAGGTGAAGTTTCATCTTGACAAAGTTTGCTGTCAAATGTGGAATAGGAACTGCTGAAGCATGAAAACTGACATTTAATTCTTTATTGTAAATGGTTCTTGCCTGCAAGCCATCTACAAAGGAGTTGTGAAGCAGAAATATGATAAAGGAAGGATCAGTTTGTCTTCCAAATGATAATTTTACAAACCAAATCAAAAGACCAAAGACACAGATAAGAAAATTAGGCAATATACTAACTGTTCATTTATCATTACACAGCATAACATATCATGACATACCTCTAAAGATAGGTCATGTGGATGTTCACATCCCCAAAAATCACACCACTGAAGAACATTGAAACAATTAACAGGTGGAAGTGGCTGAAGGGATCTGGACTGGAAACAAGACTCAGTTATTTGTAGCTCGATGGGCCAAAAAACCTTGGGACATGTAGGGAGAGATGCAGCATACCAATGGGTTCATGAACTAGGAATAGACCTGACCATGGAGGCCATCATACAGCTCATCCATGAATATGAAACATGTGCCACAATCAAACAAACAGCATAGTAAAGTCTCCCTCGATTAGAGAGAGACTGGGCTTTTGATATGGAGAGAGCATGAAAAACTGAAAATTCTTTGATTAGAGTAAGTGCTACTTTGAAACAACTAAAACATGTGTGTGTTTTCAGCATTATTCTCAGCCTAAAGCTAAACTACTGCACTGTACCAGCTACTAGGAAGAAGATTAACTGTCCCAGCCAGACTCAAGATAGATGGGGAACTCTGTTGTCTGCATCAAGGGAATTTAACTTTGGAGGAAAAATAATCTGTGATATGAGTTGAATGTTGTAGGAAATAATGTTGCAGGAGCAATCTGATCCAATGCAGAATGAGTTTTGCAATAAACTGGGCAAGTGAACCCAAATCAAGCTCGTGTTGTCATCCAACACTTGAAAATGTTGCTTACCCTGTGCTGATCACTCATCTTGGCAGATGGGGCCCAAGTGATAGCCTGCTTTCATAAATACTCAGGGGAGTAGTGGAAGTCAATGGAATGGGAGAATAATATATATCTGTTAAGGGACAAGGGTAATAAGAATGTATAAATCTGTATGTTGGAAACAAAGGTTGTTTAAGTATGTAGTAAAACTTGTAAATGTTGGTAAGAAGGGGCTTCAGTTATGAGAAATAGGTACAGTGGGATGCACCCCATTACATATTCGTCATTCACCACACACTGGGCTGCACAAAGGACTGTTTCCCTGACCGGGAATCGAACCCGGGCCGCGGCGGTGAGAGCGCCGAATCCTGACCACTAGACCACCAGGGAATATGAAAATTTGATTAGATTAGATTAAATTAGATTAGATTATTACATTACATTAGATGACTGGTCTATCAATCTCTTAGGGAGAGATCAATCTCACCCAAAGCAGAATCAAGCTAAGTCTTGGGGCTTTTTTGAGATATCAGTCCTTCATACTGAATCTGTATGGATCTAGAGGAGCTGTCTTCTTTGGAGTGTTTCATCTATCATAACTCAAGTGCTAAGCTTCTGAGAGGAATCTTTTCAATCTCTCTGAGCCTTTAGAAATATATCTACATATGTATATGCTCATGACAAGTCAGAAGTCATGTAGAACTCTTGATTCTCTTTTCACATTTGTGACAAGGAACAGTCAGAGACATTATTCTCTTCCCTGTCGAATTTTAAGTATTATGACATTATCAGTATTATTATTAGTATTATTTAAGAAGTATTATGAAAATAGATAACCAATATTTTCCCTCCCTTCTATCAGTCAGTATCTCACTTCCAGAATGAGTTTTACCAGTCATTAAATATATTTTCTCAAATGGAAAAATTTGTCTATTTCTTGTATGCTGATAAAAGAAAATTAGAAACACTTTACCCACACTAACACTAACATCCTGCATATTTTTTTTGAGATGTGTTTTGGTAATTTAATCTTAGTTTAATAAATGTGTAACCATTCACATAATACAAAGGTCACCAACATATCATTCATGCACCAAGTGATTTAAGCTCTTTCTCACTTTTCTACATTATGCCATAGATAGAAACCTCTCTTTTGGCTTGAGAAACTGCTTCTGAATACAGGAATTGCTTGTTCATATTTTTTTCAGCAGAATTCTACCAAGCATTGGGCTGTAAGAGGGAAAAAAAGGCTAAAATGATTACAGACTAAAACTCAAGCTATGTCAATCACTGATGTGTGAAGAATTAAAAACTAGTTTCATTTTGGAAAAAAGCTAATACTCTTAGGAAAACACCATCTACTAATTTCCTCTGCATCCCTTTTATAAAACCACAGGCATACTTCCAAGATATGCAAACAAGTACGTAGTTCATTAAGTTTCCTTTGGATTTTTTTACTAAATAGTATGAGAATTTAAAGTAGAAAAGTTATTTGTCTTTCATTCTTCAGTTTTAGATATGTAAATACTATTCAGAATAATTTTCATTAAAGGATAGCTAAGCATATTGGAATCAATCAATTCTACTAGTATAACAAAAGAAAAAATAGTTTATAGCTTGAAAGATATTGTGAAGAGCTGAGTAGTGAATAATGTTGCACTGACATGGGGAGGGAAATGGTGTTAAATGCTTTCTTCAGCATTCAATTTTTGTGACATAAAAATACCAAACAAAGTTAAACTACGTAATTGATCTATCTACAAAAGAAAACAGTGTTCAATAACTGCTAGGTTTTAAGTATTTTTAGTGCTGCAAGAGGAAGCAGTAGTCAGTGATCTTTCAGAAATATGTGATGGAGGTTTGATTCCCAGTAGGCTCAAGACAGGAATGAGGCAGGATCTCTGACATTCTTTTATTTCTTGAGTATATTGGACCAAATAGGCTACCTTCACTTCAGTCATGTGTGCAGCGTGTTAGCCATGGATACTTTGAGAACGTTTGTGCACTGAGTCTGTCAGCAGATCTGGGCAGAAAAAGTACTCGTGTTTGTAATTTTGAAGAGGTAGGCATGAAGCTGATGTGTACCATCAAAAGCAAGGTGCTAATGTGACTTCCGTCTAGTATTTTAGAAACTGCATACCTGGTGCTGCTTCTAGATTTTCATGGTAGCTAAAAAGGATTTTGTAAGTCTAAAACGGCAGCTGAAAAACTCAAGATAACTTTGTGAATCTAGTTTCACAAACAGTATATTTGACGGTGAGCCCTAACTATATTGAATTCCATTACTTGTACACAATGGAAGATATATAAATGGAGCAGTGTGACCAGATCACTTAACAGAAAGTCCTGTAGGGAAGAACTTGCTGCATTACTCACTGTAATTGGTGCAGGATTCAGTACAGAAAATGGAGAGCTAAATGAATCTCTCCACACATCACTGTCTGCAGACTTGGTAACCACTGCAGTCAAGAGAGATCTGAGGCTTCATTCCGTTGCCCACAAATGAGCATTTAGTGGAATCTGAGATACCCTAAAGCATACTATCTGTCAGTTGCTGATTCCAAAGTAGTGTCCAGTACTAGATCCACCATTTTCAAAATAATGCCTTGTTTGTTCTAGAGCATGTTATGCAGAATTAAGTGCCTAAATGTGGGCAATTGAATCAAATACATAGGTATTTACTCTAAGGTCAACTTCTAGCAGAGTTCAAAGTTACACTGATTATAGTAATTATATATGCATTGACTCCATGGGGATTTAGATATGTTGCATACCTACGGGTACCTATACATACAAAACTAAACTTAGATATTTTAATTTTGAACTGAAGTCTGTCATTGAAGTCTGATGCTGAACATAAGTGTAAAGAGCATCATTTAGAATGAACATAAGTGTAAAGAGCATCATTTAGGTATCACCTTGCAGAGAAAATTTTTTTTTTAAGAATGTTGGTATCAACTCTTTTTGCTGGGTTTTTTTTTGTTTTCCTAAGCCTCTAAAAACTGTGCCCATCAAGTGAAACCACAAAAGTTGTATCAGACAAAAATATTACGTATGAAATTCAAAAGATGCATCTATGAAAACAAGGCAATAATTTCTAAAATTCCTGTGTTCATTTATATCTGATGTAGGAGTAAAAAGGAATACTTAATGAAGTGATGATTCAGCTAAATTTATTTGACTTTGTTTATGCCAGCATAAATTCTACAGAGCTTTTTATTGACCTAAATGCACGTGAACATACCAGTTATTCACTGGGGATCACACTGCAGTCTTTTTTTAATCTCTGAATCCTGAATCACTGCATAAAGTAAAAAAACATGTGCTGAGGGATTTTTGAATTAATGCCCTCTTAAAAATAAGTTGACTGAATTGTCAGGCTCGCAAGATAAAATAAGACTGCTTTTCCACCCTAACCAAAGTTTGTTGTTATTGCATAATTAGTGTGTAAGGGAAAGAGAGCTTCAAGATGATGTACACTGGCCGTGAGAAGAGTGATTTGATATATGGCAGTCATTTGTGCTGCTATCTTCTGCTTGACTCTTTAAATTTATACATTTTTTCACCTTTTAGATGTTGAGCTTGTGCAGTCATAGGCTTGTATTTGTACTGTACTTCAGCAGACTTCTGAAAAATTTTAGAAGAGGCACGAACAATTATATCTCTTCTGGGTTTTTTTGGGTTTGTTTTTTTTTTTTAAGGAATTTATTTCCATGTGGCTGCCCCATCCCTGGAAGTGTTCAAGGCCAGGTTGGATGGGGCTTTGAGCAATCTGGTCCAAGTGAAGGGACACTGGAACTTGATGATCTTTAAGGTCTCTTCCAACCCAAACTATTCTATGGTTCTATGATGACAGATAAGACTACCAGTTTTTACTAGGTTATGTGATTAGAAAGCTAATAACAGTGAAAACAAACACTCAGCATGCATCCAAGGAACTATGGCAGTCCAAGGCACCCAACAAGTAACCTGATCAGTGAATATGGAGCATACCAAGAAAAACAATTCTATCACTGCCCGTAGTCCCACCTGCCAAGATGTTTCAAGGAAAGATGTTCTCTTCCTGGAATGCCACACAAAGTAATTGGGATTATTTTTCAAAGGGTAAAGGAATGATTTTGGGATGCAGGCAGAAAACGCATAACAGAGGGAATTTAAAGACAGTATAAAACTACAGGGTGTCTTCAGGGGACTGGGAGAGTGTGCAAAATATTTAGGGAAGGATCAAAAGTGGGGGAAGAGAGGGATCAAGTTGGGTCAGGGAGAAAAAGGGCAAGTAGTCAAAAGCCTGTCAAACCTTGTAGTTGATTACCACAGCTTGTCATAAAATCTTATTAAATCTATTCTATCTACTTTCTGCATCGGTCACTGCCTGAGCCCATGTATGTAAACTACTCATGAAATTAAGGTTGGACCAGCCGGTGAGTAGGAAGAGAACATCCAAAGCCTCAGTCTGTGTGTGGGAATGGGCCACAGATATTGGATGGATCTTATATCTGTGTTAGTATTCAAGGAACCCACAGATGGGTGCTTTTGAATCAAGAGTAAGAGCGTGCATATATCCTGACTCCAATCCCAAACCACCCTGGTAGGAGGAATGGGATGAGGCCATCTGTGGTGCTCACGTCTGTGTGAGCACTGTGGGTGTATATCTGGGTGCTGATAAAGGCACTAACCTCTTTCTGTGCTGCTCTGTTTGTTTGAACATGTGTGCATGTGTACATGTGCACGTGTGTACGTGTGTGTGTGCACATGCACCAGGTGGGAATACACACCTGACTTCACTGCTGGCACACAGAGAATACAGACCTGCAGCAGCCTCTCTTCTGTCACAACGGGATGAGAGGGACCCTGGAAGGATTCATATAACCATATGATCACAATATATGACTAAATACCATATATTATTAGCCTGCTTCCACAAGATGCTGTGTAGCCTTACCTCCACTGGCTCAATCTTAAATACAGTATTTAACCTTGCCTGGGAGGAAATGCTAAACAGTTATAGGCAGAGAAGTCATAGCAACTGAAAGCTAGCTTACCTCAAACTGAAGGTATTATTCCTTTCCATTTCTGAGAAAAGCATGATTAAAAAATTAGCAAATCAGTACATTTCATTGTTAAAGATAATGGCAATGAACAGCCACTGAAGCAATAAGATAGTTAGTTATGTGGCTCTAATGGTCAATCAGACTGTGTATTGGCTAATTAGATGAATAGCACAAGCTGTTGCAAAGCACAGGAGCTGAGAGGCAGCCTGTGTGAGAGAATTCATACCTCTATTGTTATTTCTTGTGATGGCTCTCCATTTTAGTTTTACAATCATGGTGCTTTTTCATGCTGCAAAGAGGGTGGGGATTTAAAAAAAGAGTGTGTCTCTATTATTGCATCTCTGAAACAAGACTGAAGACAGATATTTTGTGCACAGATTGACCAGGCAGAATAAACCCTGCTACTTCATTGCACATCTGTTACTGACTCCAAAAAAAGGAGCATCATCTAAGCAGCTCACATCACTGTGTTGAAGGCTCTAAATTCTTTATAAAAGTCTGTCATCAAAGTATTGTCTTATATCATTCCTGCTTAACTGGGGGGCACAGATGGGATCATGTGTTTCAAATGTTCCCAGCATGTGCAGTGCTGCCAGAATTTACAAGTGTGTGCCATTTCTGCAGTTACACTGTTAACAGAAAACTGACACTTGCTACCATTGCTGCTTATTGACAGATATCTATCAATTAAAAACAGTAACAGCAATATGTCAGGAAGTGATGTGCTGCTGACAGTCTACTACTTGAGCTTTAATTGAGAGAAGTGTAGCTTTGTAGTGTACATATTTAGCAGGTTGTAAGGGCGCATGTAAAGCAATCCTACTCCTTTGATCTACTTACCTACTTGCATTTATTTCTGTTGTATGGGAGGAGCTGCTGAGTTTGGTGTGAATTTCTTCTACTTCATCACTCAGAAGCAAAGGCCATGTTACTTATTTTCTTTTTTCCCTTCTCAGAATTAATCTGCTCTATGTTTTACCCTGAGTTTTAATGCATCTTCTGAAGAGCTATCACTGTTAATCACTGAGTTAGTAGATTTTAGGATGGGTTATTAAATATCAATTTTCAATACTCCATCAGATTCTTTCAGCACCATTTCCCGCTTCATGAAATTAAGATTTTGTAACTCTTCAAAATTATATCATCAGGCCTCTAATAACCCAGCTCGATTTGTCCATTTATCTTCTTTCTTTCCCAGTTTGTCTTGATCTGCAGTTTTCTTCTCTGGTTTCAAAACTGGTGTAGCTGTTGGTATAGCAAAATTGAAGAGGCTAATTCAAAAGCCACAGTTGCATATTCTCTAGGATCAAATTAGCACAGTCAAAACCTCAGTAGTTCACACTACTTGTCCTTAGGACAAGGACTAAGCAAGGCGAAAGGGAAAGTAATATGTGTGTGATATAAAATCAGAAATGTCACTTATATGAAGGAAATACCAGTGGTAGACTACTGGTTTGTTGCTTGAATACAGTCACAGAATAGAGAGGCCATAAAAGTTGATGGAGCAATATATAAGCAGGGTCACAATTCCATCAGGTTCCTGATCCCCGCTCATGGAGCACAAAGCAGCTGTACATCATGCTATGCTGGAAGATTAAAACCGGTCCATAGGATCATAGAATCATAGAATAGTTAGGGTTGGAAAGGACCTTAAGATTATCTAGTTCCAACCTGCCTGCCATGGGCAGGGACACCTCACGCTACCCCATGTCACCCAAGGCTCTGTCCACCCTGGCGTTGAACACTGCCAGGGATGGAGCATCCACAACTTCCTTGGGCAATCCATTCCAGTGCCTCACCACCCTCACAGTAAAGAACTTCCTCCTTATATCCAATCTAAACTTCCCCTGTTTAAGTTT
>JANHGB010014969.1:0-14590 GCA_026283785.1 Coracopsis vasa | reverse complement strand
TGTTCAAGGCCAGGTTGGACACAGGGGCTTGGAGCAAGCTGCTCTAGTGGAAGGTGTCCCTGCCCATGGCAGGGATTTGGAACTGGATGACCTTTAAGGTCCCTTCCAACCCAAACCAGTCTGGGATTCTATGGTTCTGTTGCTTGGTAGGGAGGATGACTTGAATAATGGGAAGAGAAGGCTGGGCTGGGGTTCAGATTATGCAGGTTATACTTCTGCCCATGGGAGAAAGTGGATGGCAGTTATTAAGATGAGATAATACATCCATTTGGCTATATATATTTGTTTAAAACCACAGTTACAGCAGTGGAACATGAGCCATTTCGGTTACAATACAGTTGGCTCTAATGGTATAGTTTTTAGCTGCAAATGTACCACTACAAACTAACCCAGTCCACACAAACTGGAAATCAGACTGTGCCCACCCCCAGTTTTACAGTGGGTTTAAGAAAATCACAGTTTGATGGAAATGAGACAGAGCTGAGGAACTCTGTGGATTGAGTTGGAGTGAAGGCTGTCTTTCTGGGACACATGGATGTGGTACATGAGCCTGTTCCTGCCTGTGATGAAGAATTATCCAGGAATAAGGATATGCAAATCAGAGCATAAGGCTGGTAGTGACTTAGGAACAGAAGAGAGACCAAGAATTAAGCAAGCTGGTTTCTATAACAAAGCTAAAAGACTCATCTCAGGCCTATTCCCCAGTCTTCTGTTTCTCTGGTTTATATGGCAAGCAACAAAGTCTATATCTAACATTGTTACTGTGAGAGTTGTAACAACTTCTTTAAGCAGAAGGATGCAGACATTGGCTATGATTTTATGTGGTCCAGCTGGTGAACCTGTCCTTGGCTTGTCAGGAGACAGGGGAAAATACTCAGGTTAGATGGAGACCCTGCAGAGAAGGACTACGACACAGGACATCTGGTTGCATTTGGAGTGCTGCCCTGAAAATCACTCTTATTTCCCTAGACAAATCTCATCCTTCATTATGCCTCCTATTCCCCATGTGGAAAGAAAATGCTGTGTGATCTGTGGATGCTGTGAGAGCGATTCCACTACTACGCGTAAGGCACACACACTCAAAGCAAAGCCAACCAATAAAGCAAGTGATGAATTACACAGGCCAATATAAACCACTTCTTGGACATAGTTCAGCACAGTTTTAATGACTCACGCTCTCGTGCAGTGTAAAGTAACACCATCACTTCTGACAGAACAATAGCTCTATATTGCATCATGCTTCAAGCGCTCACAGCCATGCACAAGAAAGTCTGATCTTTTAGGTGCTTTTCAGCCTTCTGCTTCATAAAGATTTAAGGGGAGGTTATTCCAACTCTGCAGCAAAGCCGGTGGTTCTTCCTGGAGATTAGTAACCAGATCCTGTGGCAGCACTTAGCTATTTTGATGATGGGCCCTTTAAAAGCATCTTAGATTAGATGGGCAGACAGGAATGCATGATAATAAAGTGAGCAGACAGGGCCATGTGCCGAGTTACTCGTTAGCACTGGGATCCATGTGGAACTGTGTGAACACACCGGCACCGAGGAGGGAAAAATGTCAAGTGGCCTTCTGAAAAATAATCCTATTTCTTGCTCTCCATAATTGATTATATACATATGTTACTGGAGAACAGCTCAGAAGACAGGATAAGGAATAGGTCGGTTTAGCCTTGCTTGTCTTTTGCTGGCTTCCTTTAAAAACGCAACTGTGAGAAGCTACAAGAACACTCTAAAAACCCCAAGTACTATGAAAGAATCTCGATTTCTATTAAACACTCAACTAATGGTCCCCCAGTGAAATGCCAGGCTGTGTTGCTTGGAGCTCTGCTGCCTCCAGACACAGGATTGGGCATCTCTAGAAGGGAACCTGATCCCAGAAAGGCGCTGCGGGATGCCATTCACAGTTATGATTAGAAATGTCCCGGGAATGCGTGGGGAAGGATGAGTGTTCAGGCTGCCTCAGCCAGTGCCAGCAAGGTCTGCAGCTCGCCCAGGAGCAGCCAGATGGGATGGGCTGTTTTTCCCAGTGATTTTGATTCGATAAGGTTGCCTTTTCCATGTGCTCAACAGGAACAGCTCATTCACTGTCTGGCTGCAGAGGGAAGAGGGGGAACATCTGATTCATGTCTTAGCTGAGGGATTCCTTCAGGCTTTGTTGCTGACCCCATTCCTGGCAGGCGAGAGCTCCCAGTGAGCAGGGAATAACACAGAGACAACAGTAACTCTTCAGCCTGAGATCCAAATGTCCAATCCCATCTTTTTCCAGGCTCTGGCAACTAAAGAGTCGCTACAAGAGGCTTCCCTTTCTCTTGCCCATGTAGTAATTCTAAAGCTTTGAGATCATGGTACAAGGTCATCAAATCACTGCAGCACTAAGAGCATCATAGAGGTTGCCCAGAGAAGCCGTGGTTGCCCCATCCCTGGCAGTGTTCAAGGCCAGGCTGGACAGGGCTTGGAGCAGCCTGCTGTAGTGGAAGGTGTCCCTGCCCATGGCAGGGGGTTGGAACTGGGTGAGCTTTAAGGTCCCTTCCACCACTCTGGGATTGTGTGATTCCATGACTACTTGTATCAAGTTTGCCATCAAATTTAATTTCTTCAGCTATATTGTATCTCCATAAAGGTTTTATTTTTCCCCCTCACACACAGACTTTGTGATTTGTCTTAGCTTTGATCCTTAGCTTTGAACTTTAATCACACAGAGCCCTAACCCAGGCCTGGATTAAATGAATATATAATTTAAATACCATTAAATCCTGTTTCTAAGAGGACTTGCAACTGCAGATTTTGCCAGAAGAGGGAACTGTAGCTCCATCTCCCAACAGCTGCTCCAGCACAACTGGCAGGCCTGGACTTTCTAAAAGCATTGGATTCAGTTAGTCCTTTCCCTCTTTCTCTTGAGCAGCTGCTGCAAAGAGCTCTTGGTAACATGCAGAGCAGATTTAATATTCTATTAAATCCATTTTACCAAAGACCAATAATCTAAAAATCACATCTCTGAAGACATCAGGTACTCATTTAAAATCATGAAGTTTCTATTATAGCTGCTGCTTGAAAGCAGCATCTTGGGCTTTTCTTTGTCCAGTCTTTTGGTGGCTTAGTTTCTTAGTTCATCTGACAAAAGTGATTATATTTCTAGTAACATAACTCAGGAAGCTGGTGCTTTAAGTGTCAGCACAGACCTTGCAATGAAGTCAGAAACACTTCAGATCTGTATTGCCCACCTGAAGAAGCTACTTGGTGAGGGTACATTTCAGAGGCACTCATCAAGATGCAGGCCCTGCACATCAGGTTGCTTCTCTTCAGTCACACATGCAGTTCTCCAGAGCGCTAAGCAGGGAACAGCAATGAAAGAGGTAGGGATCACAGGGCTGAGAAGGGCCAGAGCAGGAATCACATCCATCTCCTGGCACAGAGCTGTCTGTAGATAGTACCGTGTCTTCCCAGGGCACAGCAAGGCTTGAATTGCTCAGATTAGCAGCAGATCCATCTCCAGGTTTACTTCTCCATCCCCTGCCTTCACCCAAAACCTCAAACCACAACAAATTCTGTACCTCTTTTTGGGGGAGGAGAAGTCTTCCGAGAGCCTCACAGCCTTAAATGTAATGGAAACATTTGCTAATGAATGAGCCCTCGTTATACACATTACAAGGAAACAGTGGCCACCGGATAACAGGGTTTAATTAATAAATCCATGTGGCGTCGTGTACCCCACAGGAAGGGATTACAGGGGTTAATGTGGCTGTCTGCTGGACTTTTATGGAAGAGCTCTGGTGCTTGGCTTTTAACACTAATATCCCATGTGTCTGTGACCCAGCGCTTGCAGAAGGGAGAGGCAATTGGTTCTGCGACCAGAGCATCCCTGTCTGGATGTTTCACTATGGGTTGGATGGCATCTGAGGCTGGAGCAGACCTAAGGGATAGTTGTTTTCTTGTCTCTTTACCAGCATCTGGGTTTTATGGTGATATCTATTCTAACCACACACAGCACCCTGTGTTTGACATTCTTCTCAAACTTAGCCTTTTAATGACCAGTTCATTGGCACCTCAGACTGTCAGCATCCAACAGCACAATATTAGCAAGCTTCAGCAGCAGGCTATCCAAAACAGGGGTTCTCCCCTGATGGATATTGGTAAGTTCATTGAAAAGCTAGCTGTGCTGATGTACCTCTACCTACCACTACCACAGAGGTAGGTATCTCTATGTACCACTCATACAGTGCCTCCTTATCCAGTGGGAAGCAAGGCTCTGGAAATCCCACAGAAGACAGAGTGCTGTTCCTCTGACCTGCTTTTCAAGTCCTAAAAGATCAGGATGAGTCCAGGACTTCTAATCAGCCTGCCTTTTGATAACACTGTGATCCTCTTCTATTTAGAACAGTTCTAAGTGCTCATTTGAGAGCTGAGAGCATGCATTTGTAAAGCACAATGGGGCAACATTCACAAACACCACTAGCCGAGGAACACTCCACTTTAACCCACTCTGCTTAGTCACCAGGACCTCCAAATCCCCTGCAGAGGAGACAAAGCAGCAGTGACAGCATGCACCTTTGCCCAAGAGACCTATATCTCCCAATATAAGTTGTCTAAAGCAAGCAGAACCAGTCTGATTTATCCCAGCCCATAATCCAGGTTGCACGTGTACAACACAAGAACTAGGCACTGAAAGCAGTGCCTCATAGCAAGAGAGCCCTGTGGAACATGGCAGAGGTGTTTGTACACCTGTACACAGGAGCATCTCGTAGCTATGTGGCCATACCAGTTCTGCTTAAAAACAATTAGGACCAGAAAACTCTAATCTGCTCTTTGCCTTTCTCAGCAATCATTTGTGGCTTGTCACTACATCTTAAGTCACTGTCCTTTGCCTGACTGATGTTGTCATTGTTGTGCCTTGACTATATATAGAAAAATATCACATTGGAAGTGTAAAGGAGCAACTTTTCACTGCTCTAAGCGCAGAGCAGGTCTTGATTTTGAACCAGTTACTTATCATGATTCAACCAAGAGAACAGTTGGACCAAAGACCCGATTACCTGGTAATTATTAAGCTTTGCCTCACCTAGATCACAAGGCAGATGTTTATCCAGTATCAGTAGTCCCATTGCATGCAATGGAACAGCATTGGATCCTGTTCACAATCCTACTATTCTGGAAAACCCTGGGAGTTTTCACACTTAAATCTGCAGAAACATGGCAGCTAACAGAAAGTGTTAAGTGAAAGAGTGACATGAAGGTAACATGCCACAGATGACTTGGATTGGCCAATGCAGGTCAAAGCAGCAGCACACAAACAGGACATAGACCAGCTCCTGGAGGTAGTCATCTGCCCCCTCTTCCCCAGCCAGCCCTCTCTGTACAGTGGCATTCAAGTCTCCCTCCTACTCAGAGTTCCATGTGCTTCTTAGCTCTCACACCTCCGTTCATGCTTCCAATGCCCAGGTGCCCTTAGCTCTCTAATCTTGCTGCATTGCAGCATCCACAACCTGCTGTGTTTACCAGCAAAGCTAAGATAGGAGAGTGTCATACCAAAATGGTCTAAACCCTGTTATAAGCTGGTTGATGCACATGATAACTTGCTTTCCTCTTCCCAGATCAGCAAGGCTAGCTTTGCTTATTAGAGTTTGCATCTAAAGGTCATTGAGTTTGGAGTTACTTATACATCAAATGTCCATGTTCAGGCCTTACACCACAACAGAAACATCTGTTATTCACTGTTAAGCTACCCAGCCAGCAATGTTCTTACCATGTATTGTCAGCCCCAGTGGTTGCAAGAAGGTGAAAAGAAACTTTTTGTACTATGAGAAATTTCAGATCTTGATTTATTCTCCAGCTGCAGCTGAATAATTTCTTTCTGCTCATAGAACAGAAGACTTTCTATAAGCCTTAACACTTCTTCCATATGCTAATGTATATATCTACTTTAATGCTTCTATTTTTCTTAGGCATTTAGTGTTCTTCTAGACTTGAGAGCTACAACTATAGAAAACAATCATTTTCTTCAATATAAAGAGCACAAAATAGGGTGCACAGAAGAATTAAGATTAAGGAGTCTCAGAGTGCTCCTGACCTCTGCTCATAAGGAGCTTTCTTACCTCCAATGAAGATCCACAGCTGATGATGAAAGTAAACTTCCATGTGAGCTAGTGTGGCTTCAGATTGCTCTTCTAACAAGATGTCCTTATCACTTGATCTGTTTTCCTTATAGTGTCTCTACAGACTAGTATTATACAATTATAAACTAGTATTTATATAGATAATAAATCTAATACAAATTATACAAACTTATCTCATTTCAACCTTACTTATTTTAATAACAGAATATTTTGCTTTCAGTTTCTGAGCTTAATATCAAACTAGTACCACAGCCTAACTAACAACCACACCAGGACTTCCTAAGGTTATCCTGTCTCCTTTTTATAGTGCAGAAGCACTTAGGCCAATGAGCCCTCATTAGTGCTTGCAGGTGGAAATGCAGGGGTGTGGGCACCCTTCCTTTCTTATAAAAGGGGGAAAAGGAGCTTTCAAGGAGGGATTTTAAAGCAGGAGGGAAGATTGTGTCTCTGTTCTGGTAAGTTAATAAGGAAATAACCTATAATAGAGGGATAATATGGAGTTAAGCTATGAAGAACTCCAAATATAGTAAGCAGGAATGTCTCTGGAGTAGGTAAGAGCATTAAAAATGCATTGGTGGCAAGGTAGTTAAGGTGTAGCAGAAGCAAGCTTTCAGCTTGTGTCTAGAGTTTTCTTTCCTGTGTTAAAGACCTTTTTCAGTGCTGTTCCTGCTGTCTACAGCAAGCTGGACAGTGCAACCTTACTTCTCTTAGGAAGCCTTTGAAATAGGCAGAAGCAAATGAGAACAGTTCTTGTCTGCAAGCAAATAAAGCTCATGATCTGTGTAGTCTGAGTTAAGCCCTGAATGAAAGGCACTACACATATGGTCAGTTAGCAGGTAATGGTAGGCTTGAGGTTCCCAGAAGTGGTGAGAGCCCTGGCTGTAGGGATGAAGTACTTCAGAATGCTGTTGGAAAAGCACTGTTAAGAGCAGTTTTGAGAGGGAAGGCAAGGAAATACGTAATGGTGAGAAGACAAAGAGCTCAGGATCAAGCATAAAGCTGAGATCACATGCAGGAAAACAGGATGTCTGAGTCAAGGTGCTCCTTAAATGCAAAGAGATTGGCCATATGTACTGGGTTTTTGATGTCCTATTCCTCCTCTTACATTGTTAACACAGCTAAAGCTCTGTGGCTTAACCATTGGCACCAGGGGCTTAGCAGCTATGTGTGTTTTAATGTCCTGATTATACTGAATGGCAATTGAATTACAATTGGCTTCCCCCTGTTCCTTGTGAGTGGTAGCTGAGCTCTAGGCTCGAGGCAGGGTTTGTCCCTGTATGGAGCTGGGATTGTCCAAGAAGCTGTGTCTGAAAGCAAGTTGCAGCAAACAGAAGGGCAGTGAGGCAGAGGCAGTTCTTGTGGAGGTGGGCAGTGGCACAACCTGATTGATAGCAGGTTCCTGTGGGTGCCTTGGCTGTTGTTAAGTAATCCAGAGGGTGACAGATTTGCTTCCAGAATGGCACTTGTACAGACATCGTTCTTCAGGGTCAGATCTTTCAGTCCTCTTGAGGGATTTAGTGGTAGAAATAGGTTTGACTGAGCTGGGGCTGATGAATGTGAGTGTCCTGCAGGCAGCCCAGTGCTCCTGAATCCTAGGAGCTGTGTGCTGTTCCTGGCTGATGTTGAAGTACCTAACTGCTGCAACAAATCCTTCTGGGAATGGCATTGTTGTTCAGCTCTGACCATGAAATCCATTCCTGAGCTATTCCACAGGTAGAAACTTGATGCAGATGTTGTAGAACTTTATGCAGAAGGACACTGCACATCATCAGTGCAGAATTAAGTGCTTGGAATAGGCTCTCCTCTGTGCTTGAAGCACCAAACCCTGCCTTGGCTGGCTTCATGCATACAGCAAGCCCTTTGCAGCCTACTTCAGAAGAGTCATTTTGGCCAGGGCCTCTGAAAGGGGGTTTTCATTGTAGCTGAGGCTTTGCTCTTTTCTTGTTTAGAAGGAGTGAATCTATAAGCATGATCAGGCTTTGCTTCTTGGGAATAACTTTGCTTTTCCCTTAGTGTTAGGTAGTGGGAGTCCTGTGAACTCCTGAGGACCCAGGAGTGCTCCAGTTAAGTAAGTGAAGGGGAAGACTTGAGCTCTTCAGGTGTATTGTGATAACTGGGCTTCATGCAGGCAATTCCTGACTCTCTGCAGCCTACTTTGGAGGGGTAGCATGAACAGTTTATGTAGGACATCTAGGCTGTCCTTGGGGATGGTGCTCATGGTTTCCTTTGAATGGCTGTGCTAAGATCCATCTGGAGCTTTGGGTTTGAGAGCTCAGACTGATGAAGGAGCATCTAGAAACCATGTATAAAACTCAGTACTTGATGGCATCAGTTACTCCCTCTGGGCTTCTTGCAGGCTGAGATAGTGGCAGATTGTCAAAATGACTTCATGTCCTGGAACACCACCCATTCCAGTATGAATAGGCTGCTTGTGTGCAGCTCACATGATCATGGTGTTTTGCTGGTGTCTCTATGGAGACTGGTCTATTGGTTTGGGAGCTTTTCTCTGCTCTCAGGTAAGTTTTCTTGTAGGAAAAAAAGAAGCCAAACAGATATAATCCTTGTGAATGGTGAATAAAGCATCACTCACAAAGCACCAAAACGTCCTGTCCTCTTCTATAGGAGCTGGGAATAGTGTGGTTTTTCCTTTTCTAATATGCTACCATCCAGCTTGGCAGAGATTTAGCAAGCCTTGTGTGAAAAATAACTGGCCTTAGGTAATGCTGAATGCAGCAGAGAGGATCCACATATTGATCCTCATCCAGATGAGGCTGGAGTGTGGATTAGAGGGAAGCAGTGTCAGCTTTGGGAAATGGCCAGAAAAGCCCAAAATAGGGAGACCTTTAAGATGTTCCAATCCCAAATGCTCTTGTTCTCATGAGATCAGGTATTTCCCCTTTCTGTTGGTTCCAGTCCCTCTAGGAAAGTGGGTTAAATGAGAGCTTTGATACCTTGGCCATATTACAATAGCTAACTTTGTTTCCATTAGTATCCTGGAGAGGACAGCAGTGTGGATAGGATGAAGACGAGATGGTTGTGCAGTGTGGAGTTCCCTGGAGAAATGGATGCATGGGGAAAACACTCTTGTTCCATTAATGTTTGGGATGCACAGTAGGGGACCAGGCACATCTTGTCTTGCCCAAACTGTGCCTTCATTTGTAGTGCTTAGGACAGCAGCAGATCAGTTGCCTTCTGTGATGTTGTCCTGTATATTCTCATCTTCCTTTCTAATTGCTGCTCCCAAACTCCTTCTCCCTAGTTCACAAGTCCACGTTCTAACCTCTGAGCTGTAGCATGAAGAAACAGATCCCCACTTGCTGAGAGATGCCATATGTTCCTTGGCATCAACTCAGGTGTACGTGATATCTTTCCAACACCCAGAAAGTCAGAGCCACCCCATAAATATCACTCTGAATGCCTTCAGTTCTGCTGCTGAGTCTGTCTCAGACTGCATAATGATTTATTCCATCCGGTTTGGTGCTCTCCATAATGGTGAGGCAATACTCATGGAAACCACCCCAACAAGCACTGCCAGTGGTGCATCTGGGTTGATTTTGGTAGCAACAGAGCCTAGGAAAGAAGCTGTTGAGGTGCTGTGTGTCCTGCAAAGAGGTAACTGGGAAAACACCAAGATGCTGCCTCACATCCCCCAGTGCTGCTGGGGGAGAGGGGAAATGAGGAGAATACTGGGATTTAGATCATGCACTCCTCCTGGAGAGAGTGCATGCTGCTGAGGGTTTGGGGTGGAAGGGGCCTTCAAAGCTGTTCTTGTCCAACCCCCTGCAATGGGACATCTGCCTTCTGTCCTGAGGGTTAACAGAGAGGGAGCCCCTGCCTCAGTTTCTCTTTATGTATATCTGAAACCTTATCTATATCTTTCTGAAGGACTTTACTATCTCTGTGATGAGCTTTCTGGCATTTGGAGCCTGCTATCAGCATGTATGAGCTGTGCTAGTAGTTTAAAACAGAGCATCTAAACTAATTTGGGGACTAGACAATGGCTTCATAGATGTGATAAATACCATTATACTCTATTTTGGGATTATTCAAAGTTGGCCCTAAGCAAAGAAGATCACGTTTAGGGCTTGTGGCAGAGCAAGGAATGAAACAAAGGTGTCCCAGTTGATAGTTCAGCTTTCAGTATGGTTTTATTGAAGAAAGTAACTGAAGCCTTTGTTTCTTCTGACTATGCCAAGGGCCACTTAGTGCTGTGGCTGCCATTAAGCCCAGCTCTGCCCATTGAGAGACAAATCCAGGGTGGGCTTGGACCACACATGCTGCAGCATCAAAGTGGTGTAGGGGGAATGGTGGGAGCCTCCCTGAAGCCAGTGGGGTGTGAGAGCACAAGCACTTCCCTCTCTGCTGTGCCATTCCCGTTGCATCACACACTTTGGTGCCAGTGGTATCATCTTCCCATCTGCAAAGGTCCTGAGAGGACAAGGGGTGTTGGTTTTAAACTAAAAGAGGGAGATTGAGGCTGGATGTGAGGAAGAAATTCTGTGTAATGAGAGTGGTAAAACACTGGCACAGGCTGTCTGGAGAGGTGATGGATGCAACGTTCAAGGCCAGGCTGGATGTGGGTCTGGCCAACCTGATCTGTTTGAACATATCCCTGCTCATTGCAAGGGGTTGGACAAGAACAGCTTTGAAGGTCCCTTCCAACCCAAACCATTCTATGATGCAGGGGTGTCTGTCTGTCTCAATGAGCATTTCTGCCAGGGGCTAATGGGCTTATGTGTGGGGAGATTTTACACCCTTCCTGGTTTTTAAAACCAAACCCATTTTCTCTGGCATCAGGCAGATATTAGAAACTCATTACTTATGTGAGATGGATGCTGAGCTCTTTCACTCAGAGGGACTTTGATGCACAGACACCTCTCATGCTGAGAGGACAAAGCCTCTGGATTACTTAGAGTGAAACACTGGCCCAAACTGTGCCTCCCTGTGTGTAGGCAAACATTGGGCTTTTCTATTCTGGCTCCAGTATCAAGCCTAAGATCCTGCTGAAAAAGGGGTGCACTTAGGATCAGAGTGTTGCTGTTTAGCAGGATCTCTGGATCTGTTTTCGGAGGTGGTTGGATTTCACTGGAAAAGGGACCTTACTAATGATTAAACATTGTAATGTCAGGGGCTTGCAAAAGGAATTTAGAACCAGAACCGATGCACTTCAAGGCTGTGGCACTCTTTGATTACAGAATGGGCAGGAAAACTTCCCTTTTTTGGCTTTTAGTGTTTGGATGTGGAATTAGTGAGCTGCAAACCCTCTGAGCAGAGCTCTTCTCCTTAGGCACATGATGCCAGTGTGCCAGGCAATGTACAAATACAGGAGCAAGTAATCACAACCAGCAGCTCCTCCCTGAGCAGAGCCAGCTACTTAGGTTCTACCTAAATAACAAATGTAGTAATCCAGCAGCATCTTAATTGCTCTGGCCTTAATCACCATCTTATGCTAATGATCGTGGTGGGACTAAAGTCTACTTGAAGGTGCTTAATGAACTTCCAGAGGTGCTCAGCACCAGTAGGGCTCCATTACAGCACAAGAAGTGCGTGGTAGCACAAATCCTCTCTGAATTAAAGCAAATTATCTCCCCAAACCCTCGTTAAAGTCTCCTGCTGATCTCTTTCCTGATGGATCATGATTTCCCTCCTGGAGGATCTCCTTTCAGTTCTCTGGTGGAGCGCTGAACTCCCTCTTCATCATGAACACCCCGCTGCTGACTGACCAGCTCAGAGCTTTCCTTTCAGTGTTCCCCTCCTCAATTTTACCAGTGCTTTTACCCACACAAAACCTGGAATTGTAGGATCGTGTCCTTGGTTTAATTCCCCTTTGGAAAAGGGCTTGTGGAGCAATCCCGGCATTCTGCTGTCACGCTGTCATTTGTGCAGTGCGGGCGCTGGGCTCACACATGCAAACTGCGTCACGTCTTCTGCCCTCCAAACCTTTCCAAACATGCCTTTTGCTTCCCGCCCTCCTGTCCGGCCCCGTTTCCCAACCACAGGAGAAACCTTAGGGAGAAGTCCTGCATGGGGGCTCCAGCAGCTGCTCAGGGTTTGAGTCCCCTTGGCAGATGTTTGCTATTCCAGCCACTTCATTAATTTTGGAAACAAAACCCCTGATTATTCCTGACCAAAGCCCCCCTGTTTTGATTGACAGCCAGTGTGTGTTCCATACAATGCTGTATTGCTCTGGTCACAGTTTGACTTCTCTAGTTTTAATTAATAACAGAAATCAAGTTTCTAGAGCCATGTCACGGGGTGCTCATCCCACTCGATGCTTCCTGAATGGGGTCCGGAGGTGTTTATCCCACCTGATGGTTCATGGATGGGGTCTGGTGAGAGTATTGGTGTTTCTAGAGCACAATCAGAGGTGCCAGCCCCACATCTCTGCATATCCAACCCTTCAGATGTGGCAAAGAAATGTTTAAAGCTAGACAGAGGCTTCTGTCTTGCGTTTAGTTGTAGGCGAGCCGACGCTTTGCTTCCCCTCTTGATTTCAGGGCTGGATCTTATCGGGCTCATGGAAGACTTTGATTTCCAGCACTCTCCATTTAGGAAACATTCCTCTGCTGAGTCTTGTCAGTGAATGCAGGATGAATCTGGTGTGGGGGGAGAGGGGCTGCAGCTCCCCAGACACCGAGAAACCACGGTGGAGCAAAATGCCTTTTGCTGCTGCGTTGGGATTTAAATCAGTGCCACGCTCAGGCCGGCGCTTCAGAAAGCTTCTTTGGCATAACGATCTTCAAGCACTAATTGCCGAAATGAATGGTGTTAGTAATTATTTTAGCTTCTTAAAAGAAAAAATCTTGGGGAAAGAGGCAAAGAAGGTAGGATCCTAAAATGCTTCATGTCTGAATTGAGTATTCATAAAGCTGTGTTCATAATGAAGCCAGCAGATCTGTTAAATGGCTGTTTAGGAATTAAAGCAACACTTTAGTTTAAAAGAGTTCTATCACATGGAGGGGAAAAGTCTCTGAGCTCCTTCATTGTTCTTATACAGGTTCAATTCCTGTTTGTCCGATCACTTTACTTTCTCGATAGAAAAAGACAAGCCCATTTCCAAGCCGTTTATTTTAAATGAGAATGCCCTTGCAATGGTTTAAGGAGCAAAACGCTTTGGTTTACCTTTGGTTTAATATATAATGCTTTTTAAAACCATGTAACAAGGTTTTAAGGAAATAAGATCAAAGGAAACTGTATTTCTTTGCATCTGCGTTCCAGTTGTGAGAGCGTGTGGCCGCTGTGTGCGTGCCTTCTGAGTTTTCAGGCTCAAATTTGCCCAAAGCAGCAAAAGTATCTCTGAATTTCAAGCCAACTGATTCTTGCAATTGAAAAAGAAATAGTGAGATAGTAAACCAAGAGATTACAGGTGTAGGTTATGTGTTTTTCAAGGGCTTTTAGAACAGATACTGATCAACAAACTGAAAGTAAATCTTTTATGCGCTTGAAATGGTTGTTTCCTTCTGTATAAACAGGGTTTTCTAATAGGAAGATAAGTTTGCTGCCACTGGGATCACCAAAGCATGAAAACTTAAGGGTTGCTGGTAGCATTTTGCAGATGACACTGAAATCCTTGCGGGAAGGCTGCAAATGGTTGTTTTGAGGGGTGGCACGGCTCTGTAATGAGCCTCTATGCACCCGTCTGCAGCCGCAAGTCGCTGCAAGCCGGCTGTATCTTGTGGCAAACCCCGCAGCTTCGGTTTATCCCAATCTGCCTTCCCCCTATAGTGTGTCCTGGTGATTCCTGTCCTAAATCACTCCGAATTCTCCACATCGGGGGGTATAGCTGCGGGGAAATGGTACTTGTGGCTCGGCCTCGGTGGAGTGGGGACCAGTGGGGTCCATCCTCAGCTCTCATCCCTGCAAAAATCCAGTTGAGATGAGCAGCGATCCACCAGGAATCATCTTATCCCAGGACAGAGTTCCGAAGAAAACAGCCTTTGCTTCAGCAAGGCCCCTATAAATAGGGTTTTATTTATTTCTCTGCCTCTCTGGAGCACGCGGTGACGGGGGAATAGGTTTGATGCCGATGGGGGGAAGCTGGGATGAGGCGCTCTCCCGTCGCATGGATTTCATGCGGGATGTGCACTTTTAATCTCTTAAATGAACAGGCCTGGGGGTGGGGAGAGAAGAAAGGAGGGGAAAAAAGAAAAAGCCAGCCCCAATCTGGAGCATTTCCAGAGGGAGAAAAAGACGGGAGAACCGCGCACACACCCCGGTGTCTTAAAATAGAGCGCAGGGAGGGAGCGGCCCGGCGGATCCTCCCCGCCCGGCGCAGGGTAACAATGGTGCTGGCCGGGGAGCCGCGGGCGCCGTGATTGACACTCGGGGCGTCGTGATTGACAGCCAGGGCGTCCTAAAAAGGCCGCGGAGAGATGCTTATCGCAGGGTTTATATAGCGGGGGAGCCGAGCGGAGCGGAGCCGAGCGGGGAGGAGGAAGAAGAAGAGGAGAAGGCGGCCGATGCGCGGGCGGCCGCGGGTCC
>JANHGB010014966.1:19963-46496 GCA_026283785.1 Coracopsis vasa | reverse complement strand
AAGTATTCTTGCGTAACTAATGGGCTTTGATTTTTGTCTCCAGAGCTCAGTAATGACTATGAATAAAAAAACCCACTAAAATATTCCAGCTGATTTACACAGAAATATATTCCTGAATAATGATTAAGAAGAAAACAAAAACGGTTTTGTTTCTAAATCAAGGTTAATAGCATTAAAGCTAAAACAGCTCCCTAGAAAGCATTTAAACAAAATTTCAAAATTACAATGAGCTGTAAGTTTATTGCACTACAAACTCTGGATTTCCAAAGAAGAGAAATTAACATTGAGTTAATTCTGTAAGCATCTAACACAGAGAATCTATTACAGTATAATACTACTGCAATACTCCACTGCCAAGTGCTACAGAATTCCAGATACTGAATATTAACAGTAAAAGAATTTAAAGATTTAAGTGCTCATAGACTATAAAAGCAACAGTACAGTGTAATTTATATGCTTGCATTTCATCATTTGAAAACAGCTTCAAGTTTGTGATGGCTTTCTCATTAAGTCACTGTCAGCTCCTGTAATTATGTAACTGTTAGGACATTATTTGCAATTTTATTTCAGCTGTGGAACATCTGAGGGGCATGAGTACTTACTTAGTGAAATTTTTAGAAAGAAATTTCACAAAAATAGAAGTTAGTAATAATTAAGATTCTAAAATTTCAATACAGAAGAATCCACCCTAAAATAATCAGTCTCACGAGACTCATTTAAAGTGCTTGAACTATTTTTTCCAATGTAATTTTCTTGCTTTTTGTTGTTATTAGCATTGATGCAGCTGTAAAGACTCTTACCTTACTACAGCATCACTTTCCAGTAACTCAGTGAGTCGCTGCAGTCGTTCAGGTTGAATGGATCGTCCCAGCAGGGCTTCAGTGTTAGTGTAGATGAGAAATGCTGACACGCTTCCTAACAAGGTTCCAACACCTAGAGACCCCACACTGTCATAATAAGGGTTTCCTAAACAATATAATGTCAAATTAATTTCACAGAGCATTTCTAAAACATAGCAGATAATTCAAATTTCATATGAAAGAGTACATAGTTTGAGATTATTTTTTTTTTTATTGGCTTTGGTTTTTGGCGGGATTTGTTTTAGATTTTGTAGTGTGTTTTCGTTCCCTTGTTTGGTTTTAGTGCACTGGCAATTCTTTCCTCCTGAGGAACAAAATGAAGCTGGAAAAAAAAAAAGTTATTTTAAGATAAAGTCTCAAGTTCCTCCTGTCCCTTAGCCACTCCTGTCTCCTGAAGGACTAATAAACAGAGTAAACTACTGTAAACTACTTAGGCTTCTGCATATAGATTTACCTCATCTTAATATAAAATTATATACAGCTAAACTCAGGTAGTAGCATAAAAGTTTGTGTTCTTTTACCAGGAACTCAAAAACTTGCAAGTATTAACCATTTCTGGAATACTGGACTTATATAAGTTATAAACACGTATTCATTCATATTCACATTTATAGAAACAGTAATGTATAATGGGGTTTTTTAAGTTTATCAAAGAAACTAGAAACGGAATTAAAAAAACTGGCTTCTATATAAAAAAGGGAAACTTGCAATTAATTCATTAGAAGCCACAAAGAAAATTACATATTTATTTTTTAAAAAAATTGAAAAGCCAATACTTAAAACGGGACAACTAAACAGACTTCCCTCTTTATAAAGCTTAACTGTACAGGCAAAGACATACTTTGAATCAGTTGCCACACAGATCATCCCACCTGCATGACTTAGGTTTGCTACATTGTTTAGGAGCAGCTATTGTAATCTAAAGATAACACCAATACCACACTACATAACAAACAGGAGGAAGGAACTGCTTCCTTAAATCCTCCCCCCCATACACATGCACATCACTGAATAAAGAAACTCAGATACGTAATCCCACCACGTCACAGTGATATACATAACTGATTACAATAAATATACCTTTAGTAAAAAATACCTTCATTTGTAATGCAAAGTAGCTCAAAAGAAAGTTAGACCCATCTACATGTACTCTTTCAAGCTTAATCCTTCTGACATATTAAAAAAAAAAAAAAGCCAAACTTTTATCTAATCTTAAATATTTTCCAACTCAAACTACTAGAAAACTGATCAGAGTCTAAACCTCCAGAAGCTTACACAGTACAAGCATAAAAAAAAAAAAAAAAAAAAAAAAAAAAAAAAGAGATGCATTTAAGTCAACCAGTATAAACTAAATGCTCTGCGTTCATACCATGCACAGGGGTAAATTCACATCCTGAGGCACAATTTTACCTGTTAAAGAAGTCAGACCCATACAGGTAGCAGCTATGGCCACACTCAGAACTGCTGCAGCATCCTCCAGTAACACCACATTTGTACTGGGATCATGACTCTGTACAACTGCACATACAACAACAAAAAAAACAAATCACACATTGCTTTGAAATGCGTACCTTTACTACATTATGCACAGTACTTAAACCATGTTAACATCAGCAACTTAAAAGAAAAATTTCCCTAAGTATATAGGTGTAAACTGAATTTTTACATAGGCATACACTGTGCCTATTAGAAAATAGAAAAAGCCCTGTGCCAATTATTGAAGCTTCTCCATAATGTCTGAAAAACTTAAAGGGGTATTTATCCTGAAAAATGCAAGTAGTTTAGTAAAAGTATTTAAGTAGTGTTAATCAACAGGTTTTCACCCAATTTGTAAAATGTATTTGTTACTAGAAAAGAGATCAATAAAGCAAGGGGAAAGGGAAAAGGAATACAGTGAAAATTGTTTCTATCATTCTGCAAATAGTGGTAAATAGATTCTGTTTTAAATAACGGCATACCTTACTGCCATAATGACACATACCATACTGATAAAATGACAGACCCTTGGCTCGAGCACTCCTGCGAATTTCATTTATAGCAACAAGAAGGGTAGCTGAAACAACACCAAAGTAGTTGCTTAAAATGGTTAGAGGCAAGGACTTGCCTGCGTTTTGAAAATAGTGAACTTTTCCTTATAAATAGCAAGAGATGATCAAAAAAGCTCTGATTAGTGATACTTTGAATCACTAAAAAAACTGAATTACCTTCTTCTCTACATGCATGTCTCCCATACAAATTGGAACTGTTACATTCACTGATAGTTTAATACCTCAAAGACATTCCACACATACTTTTCAAATTATGTTATTCAATTTTTTATTATGTAGAGAGATAATAAAGCTGGTTTTTTTGCTTTTTTTTGTTTGCTTATAACACAAGTATTTGCAGCAGAGCTCAAAACTTTATTATGAAAGCAAGGACCAATTATTACTGCAATTACATTGTATTCTTACAGATTATGAATATTTAAATAGAAATAATTCTTGAAATTGCATACCTCCTTCAGATACCAATGACCCTGCTAAAATGCAGTATGCCTGTATGAAAAAAAAAAAGTCTCACTTATTATGTTATATGCGTATTTGTGTGGATCCCTTCACCACTAACTATCCAAACACAGCATTTCAGAACCTCATTACCCACTGTGCTGTGTAGCTCTCCCTAAATGCAAGGCAGCCAATATTCGACTTACGCAATATATTGCAAAATAGGACAGGAGAACCTCTTGGGATGTGTGAAGGGAAAACACAAGGTTTAAAGAATAGCTCATTTTGCTATAAGATCAGCTATAGTTTAATGTGATTTTTTTCTTAAAACACATTCTCATTAAGGATGGTTTGAGTTAATTGTGTTGGGATTCAAACAGACTCAGTAAGTGAATTTCAGACCGTGCCATTACTTTCTATTACGTCACCAGCATTAGATGCAATATCAAACAACATTAGCTTACCCAGAGAAGAGATTCTATAGGGTGAGGGTTGAGTAAACCTATGATCCCATGATACCAAGACAATCCTGCACCCATCATGAAAATGCCCACTCCACTAATCAGGGAGGCAATATAGCGCATGTTTGTGAAACCATACCTAGATGAAAACAAAGAAAGTGATTTAGGAAAATAAGATTCTATATATCTGCAAGCACATCTACATGTTTTTTTCCATTAAGTTTTACATGTCTTAAATTATCACCATATGACTAGGCATCTATTTAAGATAAAGCTGTTAAATTCAACCTAATCCAAGGAAAAATGATGACATCTGGAAAAACACAGCTAGTACACACAATGCCATTAAGCAAAGATATTTTTCTAATTTTTTTTAAATAAGCTATTTACGCAGCTATATTGGGTTTTATGCAGATACTGATGATTTTACTAACAGAAAAAAAAACAAACACACTTTACCATTTTATGGAAATGTTACTTCTAAATGAAAGCTTCAGCCTTATAGGCAGCCAGTCTACCTATTTTATAATGCTAATTTAAAGGAAATAAAATTTGTGACATTTTTTAGTAGTTCACCTAACTGCAGACATTCAACACTTTCAGCTTTAAGAGCAACTAAAGCAATATTGAAAGTGTACCTGTTTTTTTACTATTGACTGCTACTACAAACAGTACATTTCTGTAGCAACATTTAAAAAACAATAGTACAAAGGCTGTATTTAGAAAGAAAGAAAAAAGTGAAACGGGGAAGTAGATAAATATTTAGACAAATTTAAGATTAAAATATTTTTCAAATTACCTGATGCTCTTAATGAAGTTTAAGAAAGAAAAAACAATTCTGTAAATGAGATGTATTTTCAACTAGTGCTTACAATATGAATGACCTGCCCAATAATGTGAATTGTAAAGCAGGTCAACACCAAGAAAATATCACACAGCGTATAGCTTCTAACTTTCATGAAGCTGTAAGTGCTTACCAATAATATCCCTATTAATCAGATAAAAACAAACAGGAGTTTGAGTCAAACACATCTCTATGATACAAGTAGCTGCCTTGCAGAAAAGAGCTTTGCTTTAAATAAGTATTTTTTACTTTTAAAAAAATCTTATTCATGTGACCATCGTTTAAAAACAAAGTAAAACTATCCATTGGAAGAGGCAGAAGAGCCCAAAATAACGTAAAGAAATAATGTCAATTAAAATAATACACATCAAAAAGCATACCACAAAAAAAAAAAAAAAAAAAAAGAGTATAGCTTGTATCAAGCCACTGAAGCTGTAACTTCTGCAGTTTGAAAGAATCTGCAGTTTTCTCTCTTGTAGAATTATAAACAATGCATTTCAGAAATTATACGAAACAAGAGATTAAGAACAAGTTGCTGCACAAACAAGAACTGATCTCACTCCTATATAAAATTACAAAATTATTATTTACTCAAAAAGCTTACGGATGACTAGGGTCAGGCGTCCTTGCAGACTGACTGATGCCCAAAGCTAGCAATGCCTATTTAGGGCGAAAGGAAACAAAACTTTGTTAAAAAAAGAAAACACTTAGAAACATTCTATATCAACAGAACTTGAGTGGTAAAGGCAGATGCAATTTGCCAATCTGCACACATGCTTTATTACTGATACTGTACAAGAACTGAAATACAATCCTCAAAATCTGTCATCTACATCCACCACCCCCAAAAAAATTATTCCTATATATATAACATATATATAGAACTATATACATAGTGTGTCTATATATATAATTAATTATAATTCCAGAATTGCAACTGAAAGTGAACATTATGTGCAATCACAAGTGTTGTTGCTCTACTTCAATGTGAAGGAATGAAGTTGTTCAAGGAACAAAGCTATTTAAATAAATCCTTCTTGAAGAGAAATTATACAGAGACTATGGTGATGGCACACTACATTTAAAGCAATAATTTTACACTGCAGCTTCTATCAGTAGCAAAATACTCCAAACTGAAGAAAAACATTTTGAAAGAAGAAATAAAAACCTCTTGGTATCTAAATGGCCTATTTGGGATATACTTATTTAGGCATGTGTTAAACTTGATGCAGTAAGTTATAAATCTAGATCTTGAATTTGCAAAGTACGTGCTTTGGTTTAGGAGTCTGAATTACTGAAACATAATAATCAGTATTAAAATTTAGACACTTCAGTATTCACAGCAGCAAACTGCTTTGAGGCAGCAAGTTTTCTCCTGTTTTTTTCCCAAAAACCACTACAAAGTATTAACTTTCACAGTTAAAAAAAACAGAATAGCTCTTCCACGTATAAAGTGGTAGATAATACCACTATCAAACTTGGTTCACCTATAAACTGACACGGTTGGCCAACTGAAAATCACACACCTGAAGGTTGCCTTCCCATAATTTTCTTTAAGTATTATCAGCTAAGTTAGTAGTGCCTCTGTCTTCACTTTAGAGCTGGAACAGCTGAAAGGTTGTGTGAAAACATATACTGAAAAATAGCAAGCAAAATGCAAGTCCTCAACTCAGTCCTTCTGGGCAGAGAAAAGTACTAGGCACAACCAAAGCAAAAAGGTAGCCAAAATTATGTTAAAATGTGTTTTAGGATATTAAGTCTGCTCTAAGATTTCACACATTCCTCAAACGTGGAGGAACGCTGTTGCATTTCATATGAGTCAAAAGCTATCCAAGGATTTCTCTTGCTTGAGCTACAGGAGGGTTTCAACCACTCATCTTGAGGTACTTATTTTGTTTCCGAAGCCTTACTGCATCAAAAACAACAACAAGAATTCCTTCAAAAGTGGAAGAAGGGAAAATTTCAGCATCTCATAATGAATGCCTCAAGCATACTAAAGAAAATAGTGAAAGACACAACATTAATTTTGTCTCTGCATACTATATTATGTGCCCAGCTCTGAGTCTGCCACATCACCTATCAATGTAAATGTGCCAAGTACATGGCTACTTGTGCTGTGACAGGCTGCTAAGGCAGCCTACAATTAGAAAGATAATCAAATTCTCATCATTATTCTACCACAAGATGACTAAGCAACAAAGCCTGTCATTCTATTACCATAAGTGACAGTAAAAGTATTTCAAGTTAACACTTAACCAAAATAAGAAAGAAGCATACTATGTACTTCATCTTAAGTTTCCAGTCCTACTCACAATCCATAAAGTAGCTCAGTATAGTTCTACTTACTACAACCCCTCTTTAATTTCAACTCATTTCTGAAAAAAACTTCAGAATCTACATTGACATGTCTCATTCTTATATTAATACAAATTAAAACACACCCTTTTTTTTTCTTTTATTATCATCTGGACAGGCACTCAATAGTACTTCGAGATAACTGACAGATACATCATTCTTGTCCAGGAGAAGCAAGGCAGAGCGGAAGAAGCATGCGACTCAAATTACCAAGATTGTGTTCTGACACCATGTCCTAAAGATAAGACTGGTCACACTACACATAAACATTGTGACAAAATTAAGCCTGTCCTGTTTCCTAATGTTTATATATTTGACTAATACTATAACCCATTTACTCTTTTTTGGTGCACTTCCAAATCTTGATAGTTACAGGGAAAATAAACTGCAACTGAAGTACAGAACAATGCAAAACCAATATTTTAGTAAACAACAGAAGTAATTGGGGCAGGTGGTTTGAAATAACGTAGATGCATTATAAACAGTATTATATTAACAGAAATACTAGTCCAAACTTGATCATTACCAGTGACTTTTACTAGTTTCCTTCTGCATTTAAGGCTTCTAGACTAGGGCAGTTATTTTACTGTTAGCTTATAAACCCTTCATCAGATCATTGGCATCAAATTAAAAAGAGGAATAAAATGTAGCTAAATAAACCTTCTGAAGCCACCAGTTTTGGCAAGTAAATCTGGAACTGAGAAACAATAGTTTTGCACTCAGATTGGGAAACAACAGAAAGAGCTCTGAGCTTGGCAACTTTTCTGAAGTAATGTGAATTTCTGACAAAATATGCCTTCATCTGCCTACAGTTTGATAAAAACTGTATATAGCAATAACATTATTTTGTGTCTCTGGGAAGCTAAAAAATATATGCGTATACTACAGGCATACAGAAAAAACTACATCTTCCTCCCACTGCATGCAGAGAGAGCTTGTCAGGCTCTGGGCAGGCTTTATAATCTCCATGACTGAAATCAGAAATCACTTAATAATAAAACACAAAAACAGCCTCTCCCAGAAGAAACTGCTTACTTAAAAACATCTTTAAGACTGTTTTGCCTCCAGATTATTTAAATGGTCATTAGATTATAAGTACTAGCTTTTTTTCCTCCTAGAATATATTACTATTAATTCTAGGATATATTACTATTAATTCGAGGAAGCATGTAAACCACACAGAACAGTACATTATCATGGGTATTGAACAGAAAGAGCACTGTAAATACACACCACAGCAAAACCTGAGAGTCATTTTTAAAGTTCTGACTAATACACTTGAAAATTTTAGGCTTATCTACAATGTCAGTGTTATCTATGGGCAAACTTTATAAAGAAAAGGGTATTTTGCTATGCATTCTAGTCCTCCTAAATAAAATACTGTTTCAATTTCTCTGGTGTTTTCTATTCAGACAGTATAGGCAACTAAGGAGCACTTGTAGATTAAATTATTGCTTTCAAGTGTAATACAACTACTGTAAGTATCTACCTTTATTTCTGGAATATTATTATAAGTGCTAACTTAAACAGAATAGGAAAAATACTCACCTGGTTACATGTGTCTGCTAAAGAATGTATGGCTTCTGAAAACATACTTGCAGAACCCGTGTAAACCCAAGCAAGTAGCTTAAAGAAAAAATTCAACCCATTTCTGAAAACAAATAGAAGAAATAAGCTAAAGAACAACAGAATATCTGGTCTTTAATATTTTCAGCAAAACCACAAGTGTTCTATAATCATGCATTACCTGCCAGCAAGTGGCGAAACCAAGTATCAGTTTAATCATTACAGACCTATACAGGCAGATAAGGCATACAGATTTTCTGTATGGTTACCATTAAAATACCCTTTCAGCTGAACTTCACATGCAAAGATTTTTTTATTTTTCCAAAATCATTAATTTCTAAGCAGTTACACTTCATGAAAACTACTATCACATTCACTGCTTAGAACAACTAATGGCCTACCAGTGGGAAAATAAAAGTCTTAATGATTTCCTTTTCTCTTTCAGTCCTTCCTTTCCTTTTTTTCAGTCCTTCTTAATTTTCGCTTTTCAGTCCTTTGCCTCCTATACAAACCCCCCCCCCAATACTGGAGTCCAAGGTTCCCAACTTTAATCTCAGTGTGGGCAATTCCCAGTAGGATACAAACATAAGATAACAGACAGGAAGGTAAGGCTCTCATCAGATTACACTGTAAAAATTATCTATGGAACTTTTCTATTAAGATGTCCACTGTGACCTGTCAAGCCTTCTTAGGTTACAGGCCCCCTAAAGCATAGTGTTATGCTGTACAGAGAAAGGTACCTATCAACACTAACATCCAAGTTTACACCCTCACTTCAAACATTCATTATCAGAATCAGTAGGGTAATTGTTACAATCATATTGCAAAGAAAATTAGACTAGAGGACTATTAACAATCTCCTCTTTTTAAAATATATTTCAGTTTATCTTATTGGCAATTTTTTTAAAGTATTCAAATGAAATTAAGTGTTATAAATAAATATTAACAACATATTGCAGTTGCGTTCTTGAACAACCAGATGCCAAAAAAATATATTTAAGTTACAGAAAACACAAGTCCAGCCCCTTGCCATACACCAAATTATATAGTTGATTAAATCAGATTCATTTCCAAGGTCATCCTCAAAGAATTTCTGTGAAAATACATTTTACTTTAGCACTGTTTTCTATAACTGCTTCAATACAAGGGCCTGACTGTGCTTCACAATTTTTAAGTTATTCTCATTGCCTCATGAGATGGTGAAGCATCACCATAATTTATAGGTGGAAAGCAGAAAATGCACAAGTTAGTGGATATCCCAAGAAGAACAGAAGGCTGTTGTATCATTAAACCATAATTTAAACTCCCTGTGTTAATTATAAGTTTCTCCAATTCATAGCATAGTGCATCTTCAGCACAGAAAGAAGATAAAATAAATTACAGTGAGATTCATGAGCACAGTCTCTTTACTTTGATTTTTCCCTGTGTTGTATTAATGGAGTTGACAGCTTATCTGAAGGTACATTTCAGTTGTGGGGCCCCCATCTGTTCAGATGACACAGTAGGCACTTCGATGATACTATTTCACCCCTACAAATTACAAATTTGTGGGGAAATTTGGCATCCTAGAAATTTGAAAAGAAACCATACTAAGATTTTCAAATGTCAGGCCCAATCTATTAATCTGTTAATGATGTCCAAGAAGTTGGAGACATAGGATAGAAAGAGCGCTATGCAGGAAATTATTAGAAAAATCATTAGTCTATAGAGCCATCAAGGCTATTGAGTGTTTCCTTTCAGACTAGATGTTTGCATCAATGTAAGATAATAAGATAAAAGTCATTTTGGAGGAAAAGAAAAAAGTCAGTCTTTTACTGCAAGTAAATACATTCTGCTTTAAAAAACAGATTCACCACTGAAAATACCAATCCCTATGAAAGCCTAAATTCTATTGAAGATATAACTACTAACTACTAACAGCAGAGGAAACCAGCAGATTCTGAGAAGACAGATACTCAATATCCCAATCAGTTTGAAATGAAGTTATCTTTTACATCAGTGATCACCAAATCAGAAGGTGTATTCTCTATTTTACTGAATTGAGCCAGACTGACTGATTTAGCTATCTCATTTTTATCCACATGGACCTGAAAGAGTAGGAAATCTTGACAGAACTTAAACCAAAGCTAGGTAAAGTCTGAAAAATGTTTATTGTAATGTTTTGGACATCATGCCAAGAAATAATAATAATGCCCACCATGTTTCACTAGGTACAATTCTATTATTGTACTTACTAAACCTACTACTACAGCATTTTCTAATAAGCCTCTCTTCTGCACCTAGAAAATAAGCAATTTCATTCAACACAACTGTTTGTAACAGTATTCCAAAGTCCACATAGGAGGCAAACATTCACCAAGAAAACTGGGGGAAAGGAGGAAGAAGTGTTGAAATAGATACACATCCTCTTTGCTGTCAGAAACCCTGCCAACTTTAATGTAAAGTCTAAATTTAATTGGTAACTGTAAAATGTACTGATACACAAAGAGAATCAGCCTTTCTCTGGACAAAAGAAAAAAACCATGACCACAAGTGCAAAAGTAGGTCAACACCAATTACTCAAAACAAGGTTCCTAACTTAATTTAAATTACAATTAAAACAAACTCAAATAAATCTATGCTGACTGAACTGTAAACTTGAAAAAAATTAAAGGGCACTTCTTACAAATTTATCATTTCAAATTTGTTTTCAAGGATAACCACCACAAAACCCCAAGATGTATACAGGGAACACAAATTATGAGGAACTGAAAAATACACATAGGAAATTGTACTGTGATGGGACTGCCCACTTTTCATACTCTACCTTATCACATAAGCAATGATCTAGAAGTACCTGGTCTGATTTACTTAAAAAAAGTCAAAATAATCAAACTGGAAATATTAAATATTTAGATCCATTATGAATCTATGGGGAAAAATAGTCTATTTAGGCTCGACATTTTGTTTAAGAACTAAACACATTTCATCACATCTATTTCTAGAGAAGCAGTAACACTACTAACACCCTGGACCACTTGTAATTTTTAACAAATCTTATATGCCATGCAAACTTTGTATTGTTTAAAAGGTAAAGCATTAGCATGACAACAAAATCACTGCAACAATGCCAGACTCCGAAGGACGTTTTGCTAAAAAGGTATCGTTCCCTTTTTGTTAAAAGCATTACCTTCCTGTATTTCCCCACCACAGCTTCAAAGTTCTTCCTTGCACATAGCAATTCTATTAACAACACAGAGGGTGCCAATGCTAGTCTGCCTCTGAAGATCGCCAGAACTCTGCCTTTGACTGAACCACATTTTATCCTCACTATAGAAGCCTGAAGTTTGTGAGACACCTACCTAATTATCACAACTGAGAAGTTAAGACAGATTGGCCTTTCTTGACCCCAAACCAGAAGCCGCTAAAAATCATGCTGTGTCAAGAAGATCAGGGCCACAAACAAGGAAGCACTGATAGCAGTCTTGACTAGTACCTCTGAAAAGCCATCAGGTATTTGAGTGCCACTTCTAAAAAGTTCCACATCGAGATGAATGAGCGATACAATAGGCTCTACAAGCTTCTACTGGCCTAGCTGCCACGCATTCATCTATAAAATTACCTAATCATTCAAAAGGTACTTATGAAGTGCAGAGTGCAATGTTTATAGCAATGCCCTGTTTACAAAGTAGGAGGAAAGGTCTGTTTTCTCTAGATGACTGCAAGAAAGTGAAGGAGGTAAAAGTGACCATACAAGCCCCTCACCATTTTTTTTCCATTATAAACATCCATACTAGCAGTTCTCACACGTTTTTACTTAGAAAGCCCTGAATAATTACTAGTAGAACATTGAAGAGAGAGGTTTTCAGTCAAACATGGTTTGATGCTCTCCCTCTTTCCCCAGTAAAAAGCATATAGTTTTGTAGGTAAACTCAGAGCTATTTCCTGCTCAAAATGTTGTTTTCTCCCAACAGAAACGTAACACACTTCTGTGTATTTCATGCCAGATAATATCTGTGTTTGTTTGCTTTAAATTGGTATAGTTAGTCTTGTTTCATTCAAACTTACAATACATGTGAAAGGCAAAAACCTCCTAAAATATCCCTGAATAACAGCAGAAAGAAGCTGATTATTTTCTGTTAGTTATATGGAAGCTTATTTAAAACATATGAAGCTCCTCTCATGAAGGGGAAGCAAGAAAAAAGGACAACTTTAAATGCCTGCCTCTCCATGTCCTTCAAAATTTTAGTTTTTGCTTTAATAAATTGTTTAGTCTGATCAAAAAATTTGCTCTTCTCTGATCACAGATATATTTTAACCCTGATCTCTATATATTGGTGAATGTATTTACCTAAACTCTGTCCCGCCAACAACAAATAAACAAATCTATTAACATCAGTTACAGAGACACAAGTATCTTTAGCTTGAATACACAGACTGTTCTCATTTCCAGGATAATAAAAATAAACCTTTTCTCTTGCTTAAACAAAACTTTTTTAACTTACATGCAAATAGCTACCATTACAACCTTCCCTGGTCCCTTGAAAAACATAGCTGCGGCACTGGAGCGTGGCTAAATAAAGAAATAAGAGATTATTAAAATAAAATAACCAAATCTTGACCTCATGAAGGTTTTACCATACAGATTATTTAATAAAAACTTTGCATTGCCCTGCTTTGTGAGAGTGAAGCTACAGGCCTGGAAGCCTACTAATTTTCTACTGAATGCTCACCCAAACTGCATTTGAGCCTTACACATTTCTACAAACAGATGGCTATAAAAACGATGAACCACCAACAAAGCCTCCAGGAGGGGCCACTGCAAACTTAAGGACAGGAGCCAGCTGCACAGCAGAAAGATTAAGACATCATTCTAACATAGCAGAGCACCTGGATCTAGGGAATGGGTCTGCTTAAACAGAGAGGAAGGGTCAGTATAGAGCAAAGTGTTAATGTTTTGGGTTTTTTTCATTAAGAAGCAAATTTTGCTTCTTTAAAATAACAATATATTTACTATACATGTTTATAGGCTATGCATGAAATAACAAAATTGCAGCTGTATTTGTGAATAAAGACAACTGACTAAACAAATCACCTTACTGGCCACAATAATATTACATTTAAGTGGAATTAAGTGGATTACACTGCCACAATAGAAACTCATTTGAACTGGCATCATAACATTTACCACTGCACTACAACCAGAGACAGATCTTGTACATTACAGTGCAAATCAATCTTCCAATAATATTCAGCTAGTTAAGCTTATGCAACCATTTCACAACTGTTTTCTTCTAAAGGTGTCATAGTACAGCTCATAGCACTTTTCCAGACAAAAAAAAAAAAATCTTTAAAACATCTCTTACCTTAGTATTTCCAAAGAATTCCTTGTATTCCCACAACAGCCTTTGGTTTCGAAATAGTTCTGCAATACAAAATTAACACCACAAATACATACTAGGAACCACTATTTTCAGGAATTTTTTTATGCTGCAGGTATCTCCTCCTAGAAAGGGCTACATGGGCTATCTTTCTTTGTGATAAACTTCTCTCCTGGTATTGTTAATCAGAAACCTATTGTTATATACACATGCAAAATGCCAAATACAACTTATTATCCTATACATTGTTGCCATTTCTACTAACAAAGGATACACAGCAGCGGAAAACTCCAAATATACTGCACCACATCCAGACCTTCTAGTGCCCCCTTCTCACCCTTTAACCAGGAAGGACAAGGATGTTTCAAACCAAGTCTCTTAACATCAGTATTTTTGCATCCACTAATGATGTAACTTGAAAATAAACATTAGTATACTACAGTATCTAGAAGCTGTAGTGCTAGACTCTTCCCTACAAAGTTAGCCAAAATACATTGTACAGAATAATTTAAATAGCTTAAAAAAAACAGTAGAGTACAAGCTGCACTCTCAGTACAAACACTTCCAGATGCCTTAACAAGTGCCTGCAGCTCTAGCCTTTTTACTACAAGGGTGTTCCAATGGCAAAACTGTTAAAAAAAATAATAATTTACAAGACCTCTAATTTTAAGGTGCATAATTGAAATAAGTACCTTGAAGCAATATTGCCTCTTCTGTGATTTTAACTGGCTACATAGATGAAAACCCATTACAAACTACTGATTTGATTGTACCTGTTACTGATAATACCAGCAAGGATGACAATAATTTTAAGCAATGATGTGGGGGCGTTTTTCCCACCTTCTGAAGCACAAAGGTAAGCTGAATTCATTTCAGAAGAAACATAAATGAGTAATGGTACGGTATAAAGATTTGGACTGGGTTCAAGTCTTTTCAAAATCCTCAATTAAAAAAAAAAAAAAAAAAAATCAAAAAAACACAGAAGTGGTCACTAGTCGCAAACTACCATAACTGTTCACTCAACCCCTGGGAACCCCCTTTAATAAGGGGGTCATACGTTCACATAAAGTACGTGTGGCTCCAAACACTTCGGTGTGATGACCCATTCAGTGATTTCAGATCTGTGACGAAGTGTGTCAAAGTGTCTGGTAATACTAGCTAAAAATTGAAAACCCCTCACAAAAAGACAAAGTATGACTATAGATATCAACTGAATGTATTTCTTGGTGTATGACAAGTAAATTACAAGATAGTAACAGACTATTTCTGCATAGATACTAATGTGCTATAAAATCATATCAGCAATTGCTAATTCCACATTTGTATGTTCTCAGTGAGATTCTTTCAAAAAAAAAAAAAAAAATCATACTTTGTTGTTTTCATTTTAAGTTATTTGAACACTGTACTCACTTTCTCTGTATTTGATCTCTGCCTCTTTACGTCGTTTTCTTTCTCTAGCAAGAGCCTCTGGACTACCCCAAACTTCAAGGGACCTGCACAGAGTAAAAGTAACTTAGCAATGATTCTATTATGCAACTTCTTCTCAGTCTGGCTACATTACAAATGCCTTTCCTAAAAGCAGATCATCACATCATTCTTTATCATAAGAAGCCATGCAGACTACGCAATAAGGGGCAAGAAGGGGCTGAGGGCAAGCACTTCATCTTTAGACGCATGAAACAGACACTCCAACTGTATATACCCATGTAATTATTACAATAATAAGGATATAAAATGTGTTCAAGATAGAAAATGGAAAACATTATTGCCCTTTCACATTGTAAACCTGACTTCTAAAAGAAGGTGGGGAGGGGTCCTCTAATACATTTTAAATGATGCAAACATTTTTTTTCATACAAATGTTCTTACTTTGCCTCTACATCCGATCTCAGGTACACAGTGAAAGTCTCAGTATCATCATGGGGGCTTCGTCGTTTAATTTTCCTCAGCTGGTCTAAATCACTAAGGAAAGTGGACAAACAGTTCAGTGCAAGAAAAAGTTCGTATTATTCTACTTTTACTTTTACATTTGGGTGATCTTCCTCAATTTTTATATTATTACTTTGCAGAACAAAAACCTGAAGTTGTTTACTTGAGCCAAACAGAACAGATATACAACATGAAGCAACCGATCTCAAGGATACTATTGCAAACAACTGTGCTTTCCTCCACACTCAAAAGTTCAAATCATGTCCTCAAACTATGAAATACATGAAAGAAAGTAATAAAACATTGGATACTATGACATCCAATGAATCTACATGTAACTGATAATGTGTACCAGTGTCAAACAAGGGGGTTCATGGTTTAACATCTTGAAATGGAAATCAGAAGTCAAATGACATGAAAGGTTAAAAAATATAACCTAAAAACCTACACACCCAGCACAAGCTGCAAAAGGCTAGAGATAAAAAAGCTACTTGGGGAAACATAAATGTACTGTGCTGAGCTACATATCGGAGCATCTACATTGAGAAGCATCAGGGATTTTATTTTATTTTTAACTTTTTTTTTTTTTAATACAACAGAACATTTCATTTTTAGCCCAATGAATTATCTAGTCCTGTTTTCATTTCCCGCACTACCCCTTTCAGTCAATCCAGCAAAACTTGAGCTAGGTATTTCTCTGCACAACAAGGTAGTTATGATAAGGCTGAGGACTAAGAACAATTTGCCACTGGATTCTCAGCAAAGCCAAGTCTGGTGACATACACTATATGAAAAAAACTAGGGAGCAACAGTGACAGCATAAAAAGTTATAAACAAAGCTGCTAAGCCTTTAGATTTAATATGGGACACACACATAACACGCATGAAATCCGACAGACACCTCAACTACAGCAATACTGAGTAAGACCTGCTGGCAGGCACAGCATGCAGTAAATATGAATCACGTAACAATAGTTAAAATTACAATTAACCAGATTATATTTTATTCCAAGTAACAGAACTCACATTATGAAGTTTTCGCTCGTCTTTCACAGATGGTCACATCAAACCATCATGACCCCAAAATGCTGAAGAATTTTTTGCCATTTCCCCTTATAACTAGCTGCTCACCCCAAGACACCCCCCAAGTAGATTTATGGTTATATAAGTACAAATAAATTCCCTTAATTTATGTAGCAGCAGCTACATAAACATGCAAACTAAGTGCAAGTTCCTACACTAAGTAAACAAGAACTAACCTCAGCCACTTACAATTACATAAACCACAACAGCATTTAGAAAGTTGCTATACAAAAATCACCCTACAAGTATAACTGTATTTGAAGCACATATGAACAAACAAATATTTATAATTTAAATCTCAACTCAGCCCCATCATACCTGGATTTAAGACAAAACTCATTTATTGCTCTTACTCCAGTGATGAAGTTATTCTTTGTGTATTTTGGTCCATACTCTCTTTTTTTAAGTACTGCTTTCACTTAAAAACAGAAACAGATAAGCAGTTAAGTCACTCATGGAGACTACAGCAGATATTTCAAAATTCAGAGTTCAACCTAGTGTCATATCACAATACCTTTAAGTACAGACCTGAAAACAATGCTTATCAGCAAGATCAAAAACTTATAGTGAAGAGAAAGGAACGTTCTTCATTGTGAAAATGAGTACAGTACAATGATTTACCTCCAAAAATGGTACAAGCTAAACTGTAGTTCAAGGCTCTCAAACGTCCACTTAACTGCCACTGTCAGCTACTTCTCCAACTTTCATGTCAGAGATGGTGTTTGGCTACTAGGATAGCATTCGAATATGGCAATTCAGAAACACTTGCTTTAGCAAATGAAGCAGCCACACACAGATCCAGTTGATTTTTTCCAATATTTAAGCAATTCCACCTTCTGCAGGTAAGCTTACAGAGAACAAGAGCTTCTGCGGAGCTGAGAGAGAACTAAGACGGTGCATGTTGTTTCTCTCAACTATTATTTTCAAAATTAGCATACTTAATATTAGGCATTAATAGCAATTAAAAATATAAATTCATAATGCTTTGTGTGTAGAAGATGTACTCTTACCACATCAGATTTTCATGCACAAGTAAAAATATTCAAAAAAGGATAAATGGAATTTTAAATTTATACCATTATTTCCTGCTTCTGTATACATACTTTCAAATGTAAGTCACTATATGCTCATTTCCATTATAAACACTATATTTACTGGAAGAAATGTCAACAATTGCTGAAGGATATAACATTAAAGAACACAACTGAAAACAAAAAGCTCAAATTCTGAAGGTGAGAAGACTTACGAGCACACATAAATTTCCTGTGCCTCACAAGATTGATGATAAGATTTCTGAAGTTAGTCCAGAACTACTCCTTAAGTCACAGGATACTTGGAGAAAGCTACTACTTCCCAAAGTTCTACACTGTCTTATTTCTGAGTTTTGAAATCTTGAAGGCAAAATACATTGCTTGACACTCAAAAATGCACTAACAATACAGATAACAATATTTATCATAATAATCAGATTTCTGTCATCCAGTTTGATCTTACACGATTTTTTAAGTACTTGAGCACTCCCACTCATCCCACAATGCTCCTGAGCAAAGGTGACAAATAAAAAAATTAAAAAAAAAAAAAGAGAGATTTCTCAAAAAAACAGTCCATCATTTACTAAGGTTAGAACAGGGCAAATATTTTTAAACAAGAAGAATGCTTCCCATCTTTTCTCCACATATATGTCCAAAGCATATTAATCTTAGTAAAAAATGAGTCATGGATTTATCAAACACTTACTAAACCATCTTTCAGAAGCACAGATAAATTTCACTAAAACATTATAAGCAATTGCACATTGCAGAATATCTCAACGAACCTACCCCTAGTTCAACTAACTGTATAAAATAGGCAATAAATATGGAGGGGGAAAAAAATCAATTCGATATTTCCAAGACAAAGGCAAATAAAAGATGATGCAAATAGAACACTTTAAATAGCAAAAATTTTTAAGATCAGTGATCTTTTAAAATGGTATTGTCTTAGTAACACTTGTATCAGTAAGTTTCTGAGTTGCAGCAGCATCTGAAGACTAGAATTCCACTTTATAAACACTATCAAAATCTTTAACATTCTTGCTTGCCTATAATCTAGAGGCAAAACTCTTTCCACTGAGAGATACATCTCTTTTTACAATTATTTCTCAGCCTCTCTAATTTCTCCCATCTACTTTGTATGCTCCCCCTGCAGGCATTCACTAAGTGACAACAAACCCGAAGAAACTGACACATAGGATGTAGACAAAAGCTTGCAGAAAACATACATCCAGAGATCCTGATCTCACCTTGTTACCAACAAGTATTACAATTTCATGTTTCTTTAAATTTGGGAAAAGACACGAAGGCATTTTCATAGAGTTTATGGCCTGCTGAGCCACCTTCACTCCAGAGATTTTTTTTTTTTAGACAGAGTTTAAAGAGAAATGGCAATTTCTATGTTGATAAAGTTCTTTCCATACATAGAAGGCCAGAAGTGATCAAAAGCACAGGAGTTTTTAATAGCATAATTCTCACAATAACATCATAGAAACTATCAGAGTGAAGATGGAGTGAAATCAGTTTATGATAAATTAAGAACATGAAATCGTGAGAGAAAGTTAAGCACTTATTTTATCTACTTCCTTTTTTAAATAATGTAACTAAAGACAAAAGCATGTATTTACTTGTACGGGGTTTACATGGCAAGGTTTTGGTAGCAGAGGGTCTACAGTGGTGGTTTCTGTGAGATGCTCCTAGAAGCTTCCCTCATGTCAAACAGAGCCAATGTCAGCCACCTCTAAGACAGACTCACCACTGGCCAAGGCTGAGCCCATCAGCCACACTGGTAGCACCTCTGGGATAATGTATTTAAGATGGGGAAAAGGTTACTGCTCAGGAGCAACCTCAGCCAAAGAAAGAAGTGAGAATGTGTGAGAGGAACAGCTCTGCAGCCACCAAGGTCAGTGCAGAAGGAAGGGAGGAGGTGTTCCAGGCACTGGAACAGATTCCCCTGCAGCTTGTGGTACAGACCATGGTGAGTCATGGTGCCCCTGCAGTCCATGAGAGTCCATGGTGGAGCAGAAATGCACCTGCAGCCCACGAAGGACCCCATGTCAGAGCACGGAGATGCCCGAAGGAGGCTGTGACCCCATGGGAATCCTGCACTAGAACAGGCTCCTGGCAGGACCTGTGGCCCTGTACAGAGAGGAGCCCACGCTGGAGCAGGTTTGCTACAGGACTTGTGGACCCCTAGGGGACCCACGCCGGAGCAGTCTGCTCCTGAAGGACTGCAGCCCATGGAAAGGACTCGCACTGGAGAAGTTCATGAAGAATGGCATCCTATGGGAAGGGCCCATGTTGGAGAAGTTCACGGAGGACTATCTGCCATGAGAGACATGCCTTCGCCTGTTCCCAACACTGGAGCAGAAGAGTGTGAGAAGTCCGAGGAGGAGGAGGAAGGAGCACACGAGAACTGACCACAACTACTGTTCTCCAGCAAGGGGAGGAGGCAGAGAAAACTGGGTGCAAATTTAAGTCCAGGAAGAAGGAAAGGTGTTTTAAGATTTATTTTTTTGTTTCTCATTACCCTACTCTGATTTGATTGGTAATAAATAAAACTAATTTTCCCCAAGTCAAGTCTGCTTTGACTGTGACAGTAATTGCTGTCCTGATCTTGACCCACAAGCCTTTCATTAGATTTTCTCTCCTGTGTTTAGTTGAGGAAGGGGAGTGATAGAGCAGATTCGGTGGGCACCAGGCATCCAGCCAGCTCAACTCACTACATTACTACAGACACAAATGGGAACATTACAGGACTCAGATTAGGCAGTTCATGTGGTCAAAATATATTTAGAAGCAACACTGATTAGATTAGCTTAGCAATAAGAAGGAACAGAGGAAGATCAAGTATTCAGCTTAGCCACATTAGGCCTGCAATGGTGAATGGACATGCCTAAAAACATGAAAGGAGGAGAGACTGTGGTAACAGATAAGAAAACAAGTCTTTTCCTGACAAACTCATCAGCTCAAATAAAACAATTAAAAACTGCACAGAAGGGTGAGTAATTAGAAGGAATACTGCTGTATTTGATTTTTCAGGAGTCAATTTCAAACAACTGGGTACCAAACAAAGCTGACATACAAGTGTGTTTTAAAATGTTATTCAAATAAACTTGTAACACAATTGAAGAGGAACCATGGTTTTCTTACACTCTTTTTAACTACCCACAGACAGCAGCGAAGTTTCAATACAAAAAGTACTTCTTTACCTTTTACTTGGATTGGCTCTTTAAGGACAGACTGCTTTTGGCCTGCATTGGTCTTATCTTGTCCTGTAAAATAAAGATAAAACTCACTGTAAGCATGGAAGCGTCTACTTTTTAGTAAGTAGTTGACATAAAATAGGAATGTCTCTTAATATTGTTTTCCACCCTGACAACTAGAAAACATTTTTGCTAGATTTCCAACATTTAAAACTCTCAACATAAAAACACAAGAATAGTAAAAAAAATAAATAGCAAAATAAGGCATTGATCAATAAACTCCCAGCAGCTTGCAGAAGAACACCAAGTTGCAACAATACTTCAGAAAGTATCCTGACATTTTGAAAAGCATTTTAACAGTATACTTTTAGTCTGGGACAGGTTTCATGCAGAGTTTTAGACCAGTAGATATCATTAATTCTATATAGTTTATGGCTGCTGATTACTAGAGTCTCACAAAGCTTCCAAGCTGCAATTCAGTTTTAAGGGACTGAAGCTTTTTCCCTTAAAAAAAGCTCGCTCCTTAAAATACACAATTTTTAAATTAAAACCCCCAACTCCTGGGTCACAAACTGGACAAAGTATTCTACTTGTTTTGAAATTTGAGGGTATGACTCAATAAAAGGCCAATGCAATAATTTACAGTAAAGTGAAACTTAATATTTGGAAAATAATAAATTCCATTAATATCAGAGATTTCTACTTAGAAATCAGAAGTTCTACTTGACAATACAAATACTGCATCCTTGTCTCATACACCTTGACATAGTTTTCAGAACAAAAACCTTATGATTCTAACACGTCGAACCACTCTTTTATGCCCTAACACTGCAGTTTGCTACACATCCACAGTCATCAACGAAATTAAAACTGACATTACTGAAAGTGATACACCAAAAAAAAAAAAATTCTCAAGCACCTTTGTGTTAATTAATGAGATGATCCTAGCTTAACATGCTACTCACATTACTGAAAGGTCAGATTTTCTTGAAGCTTGGACTACATAACTATCTTTCCATGAGGCAATTAGCTATCGCCCTAACAACAACTGAGGACTAAGGCTAATGATAACCCAAGTATACTTTCTTTGAAAAATAACATAAATTCATGAAACTGATTTTACTACACAACAAATAAGGCTGGACCATATATAACTAGCATTCCCAATACAATCACCCCATCAGTTATTGTTTAACTTGAAAACAAAAGCAAAAAACTCTTTGCTGTTGCTTTCTTTTCTTACCTCATTTCAAAAACCTTGCAGCTGATCTATCAGTATTCAGGATAGAACACTTCAGCTAAGATTGCTTAGCAAAAACTGAGTAGTAGCTTCTTTTCTAAAATTGTGTGCAACCATTTATGTCACTAGAAGAAATATCACTGCCACTATTTAACAGGAGATTGGGTTATAAGATTTCACTTCAATTCACAATTACTATTTTTCAGACAAGCAGAGGTTCATAGAACTTTCAAGATGACTACATTAATATTCTAAACATCACATTAACAGGAAAAGCATTTCCCAAGTTTACTGATAAAGGAATGGAGGTGCAAAAGAGATCATTATTTGCTAAACATTTAAATTACTCGAAAAGTATGGCAATCTTTACAAATAGTATATTACCTTTTCAGAATTTTATCAAAATATCATGCTTTTTTAAAATAAACAGTACTAATATGTCTGTAATGCCATTAAAAAACATTAAAACTTTCTATTCTCTAGACCCCAGAAAACACCCCTTATATGAAGCATGCATATAGCAATATGCATTCCAGAATAAACTTCAGAGTGACTGTGCACAATATCTCTAGGCTGCAGTTTCATATATACTCGCATATGTCAGCCCCCATTCTCAACAAAAAGCAAGCCTCACGGTGTCTATGTGGCACAGTTACACTAAAGGTTTATACGGCTCAGGGCTGTGCTGCCACTAAAGGGCTGCATCTCCCCAGCCATTTTAGAGAAAATGAACAGGATCAGGTTACTGATCCTATCTGTACCGTAGCTCTGCAAAACAAGAAAGCAATTTTTCACAAAACAGGCCTAAACGTCATTAATGCCAGTACAAAAGAGGGACTAATCAGACAGGGGTGGAAGATGGTGGGAACATCCCTTCTGATGACAGTCAACAATATGAAAGCAATAGTGCTGGGTTATTTTCACGTCTTATTTTTAACACCAGTAGCTGCACATGAAGAACCCAGAAAATACCAACAACTATAACTGGCTCTACAATCTTTCACTGCATTCAGGCAGACATTCTTCTGCAAGAATCTCACCCTCTAGCAACCACCTTCAGCTCAAGATTTTCCAAGAAACATAAACAGTCTTAAATATTATCCTCTTCTAAAATCCAAGCACAGACTTAATAGTACCAAATTGTTACACTTAGAACAATATATAAGAGTCATGTATATTATCCAAACATCAGAAAATTAATATTTTTAGCTGGCTCAAATTACTAGTTTTTAAAGACTGCTCAGGAAAGACTCAGGAATATATAAGTTACTAAAGAAAGAATGAATACCTAACCTGACAATAAAGAAAGGAAATCTTCCTTAGTAGACCACTTAGTTTTAGATAAAAGCACAAAGAAAGCTTTCTTTTTAAAAAGTATTTGTATCTCTTTGGGAAACAGCAGTCTCCCAGACATGCAGTTTCTCAATAAGAAGCAAAAATAGAAGATGCTATGATGCAGCAACGACAGGATAGATCTGAATTTCACAAGCACCTAACCAGCACAAAATTGAGAATCAAACTGAACAGGGAGGAGGGTCAGATTATGTTCATGGTATCACTTTAAACATGAATGCTGCAGTTCTGACAACCATCAGATTAGAAAGCTGCAGCAGATGAAACAGCTCAACCTTCTTTACCAGTCATCTGTAGCCTGATGAGGAGAACTCATAGTGCTTGGTATTCAACTCAATCTTTATCACTAGTTAATTTCACACAACAAACCTGAAATGCTACAAAAAGAATTAAAGTAAGCAAGCAAAGTCATGAAAGGTAAGCAATACATCCCATTTCCTATCTCTTAGATTTTCTAATCCCTTTTGACATCCATGCTTTATCATTACCGCTTTTAAATCCGATTACTCTAAACTTAAATCCTTTAAATACCAGACTGACAAAGACATAAATTTCAGCATTCCTCTCTGCTTATGCATTTGAGATTTATATACAGGTGTCCATAAGCAAAAAATACTAAGAATTCTGCAACCCTAAACATCACACAACTGGGAAAAAAAAATTAATCGTTAAATACCTAAAGTTTTTTACATTTATAGAAATACTCTTTATTTTAGCTTAGTACTACCTGTTCCAGCTTTATGAAGGGTTTCTTCAGGGATTGACCCTTTTGTATCTTCTGATCCAAGATCTTTTTTTTGACCATTGGAGGTATAAACTCTCACTTGACTCATCAACTGCACAGGCAGACGACGGCATGGTAGAAAACAAGACAGACTCCCACTTTTCACTGGAGCTTGCCATCCTAACAGGAGAAGGGAAAAAAAAAGGCATTTCAGGCAACCATTTTGTAAGGGAAAAGAAGGGAAAGTGGTACAGCTATATCAGCCTAAATTACAGGAATGTAGCTTTTAAAATTTGTGCTTTTTTTACCCACATTTAGGAATTACCAAACAGGAGCAGATAGCATGCTTTCAGTGCCTCCCTTCAAGCACCCACTTTTAAACTTCATTCTAGCATTAGAGACTTTTTAAAAGGTACACAGCTATTTGCTAAGACTGGTTGATAAAATTAAGCCCTGTTCTAGTCCTACTGCCTCAAGTTTTTTAAAAAACAAATATTGATGAAAGAGCAAATACAGAGCACTTCAGAACTATCAGCCAGTGTTACCGTTTCATTTCACCCTGTGTACACTCTGTACAAACCACAGCTTATCAATTAAGGAAAATTGAACTGTGTGCATTACACATTAAGAGCAACTTGATACAGGAATTACGTAGAAAAGCACAGAGCATTGTATAAAACATTTATGTAGAAGAATTTAAAGTTTCCCAACAGTTGCAACAGACATTATTACAAGATAAACATGCAAAATCCCTCCTGAGAAATCACCCTGGGAAAGCAATCTTTGATTTCAAAAGACTGGCCAGAAAGAGAATTGTATGTAGTACAGGCCAACCTGTATTAGCAACGAGTTTCTTTTAGGCAGCACAAATACTTCTACTGAGAGAGCAAATGACTCCTCCAACAAGAAATGCAACAGGCAAACTGGCTGCTCTGGAAAGCACTCGTTAAAAGAATAGAGTAAAAAAAAAAAAAAGGTAAGTAGTGCTAGTAACTCGAGTCATGCAAAGTATGACTAATCATATATGAACAATGCACCTCTCACAAAATGGCAATATTTTATAAACATTTCATAAAACTGTATTCCATCAAAGTCTCAACAGTTTTCATTTAATTTTAATCCTCTATGGTATTGAAGCATCTGCACATGTGCATAGATTAATTTAAACCTTATATAAAAACTATTCCACTAAAAAAAAAAAAAAGGCAGATAAACCCGATTATTAGATGCTGCTGATGTGACAAAAACCCAGAAGAATCAATACAGCTCAGTGAACTTACTGTCGGTTTATACAACCCTATAATAAATACATGGCATGAGATGAGCAGTGTTGTTTCCTAAGCTTTGGTGATACTAGACCAATTGAAAAAGGGAAACTTAAATCAGGATGTTTAGAGGATGTTCTTCCTACTAACACACAAGGAATCATTAAAGAAAACGGGTACTGTTAAAATTTAACCATAGGTGATTACACGGAGAGGGCCAAAACAGGTCGGAATTTAAACTCCATGGGACCTGTGGCCTAAAGAAAAAGGCTGGGCTCATTCCTCAGACCAACACAAACCCTGTAACACTGCGCTTCATTTTACACAATTACCGCAAACTTCAGCCCCAACTCGGACTTGACGTATCGGTTTTACTCTAGACGGGAGCCGAGAGGACAGCAGGCCTACAGCGGCCCTAAAAACACCGGCGATAAGGTGTTAACGCTCGTCAGGACACGCCTCGCCTAACGAGGCAGTTACGAGCTGAACATCGTCTTTTTAAACGTCGATACCCACCACGCGGGTTGCGCTCCAGACGGCTCCCGGCCCGGAGATGCCCGTAGGAATCCCTTGCGGCCCTGCCGGCGCCCGAAGCCGGCTGCCACCAGCCGCCCACAAGCCCCGGCACTAGCTGTTCCCCGCAACAGCACCCAGCTTGATTACAGCTTCTTACAAGACTCCACCAGGGAAGGCGGGGGTCCGCCGGCCCTGCTCGCCCCGGGGAGCGTCCCGGCAGCCCGCCGGCGCAGTGCAGCGGGCCGGACCCTGAG
>JANHGB010014966.1:0-15198 GCA_026283785.1 Coracopsis vasa | reverse complement strand
CCGCCTGTCCTACAGTCTTTTACACAAACAAAGCAAGGATCAGCTTAAAAGCAGCTTGATTTTTAAGAATGTGAAATAAGCTTGCTTCATACTTTGGAAGTGTATAAAGGCAGGATATTAGAAGCACCTCTGCAGTACAAGAATCTTTTTTAAAAACTATTTCCTTTACAAATGTGTACCACTCTGCAAAGAAAAAACGCTGGCAGAGGGCAGGAAGAGGCTTTTTTAATCATAAAGAACAAAGTGTATTAACATATCCAAATGGCAAAAACTCCTCAAAATATAATCTGTTCTTAGTCATTTATCTGCTGCTATAAGTATACATACACACCATTGATCCACAGCACCTATGCACTCATGCGTATGTCTTCCTTACCAAATGTCTTGCTTACCTCTGCCCCAGAGTGATAAAAAATTTGATAGAATTAAAAATGTGAATAGAAGCACTGGATGCTCAACAAACACATGCTGATGAGAATTCAGAAAGCCAACTTCAGATTTCCATCTGCCATTACAAAAAACCTTGATAATAAAGGGCTTTAATTTAAACTTTATAACTGAAAGGATTCACAATGGTTTTTGTTGTGCTTTAGTCAGAACCTAACTGAAGTTACTATAGCAGGAAGTATGTTGGAAGGAATTGTAATAGGCAAATACATGTCATCACAAAACAGTTTGGTCAGATTTTCTAGATTAAAAAAAAATTAAATCAAAAAATGCTAAAATGATCATGTTCTATGTGTCTTTGCCCACAGAAGCAAACATACATCAGGACAAAACCCCACACAGCAGCACATATTGCATCTTCCCCTGGATTTCCAATATAAAACTATAGTAAAGCAACATAGAAAGAGAAATGCTTAAAAATGGTAATAAAAAGCAGCCAAGAAGCCTATTAGCAATATAGACCATAGTAAGTGTTTATTTTTCTACTTTTCCACTACAGGAGCTTCAAACAGAATGGATAAGAAGACGTAATTCCACTGCAGCGGTTTTCCATTTTAAGTAAACCAAGATCAGTCTATCAGCTCTTGTACAATGAGGCAGCATCTGAACACACTATTCCAATAGTATTTTAATAGAGGCTAAATTAGAAATAATTTACAGCTGGAAAACTGAAGTACTATCCAGAGGGTGCTGATGGTATAAAACCATGAATGGGAAATTGGGGTTTGTGAAAGAAACACAGCACCCCGTAGGATTTTCTCTTTTTATCTGAGCTGACCTCTTCTGCATTCTCTATTTTTCTCCCCATTCTTCTTCCTTCTCCTTCTATTATTCTACCTTTGTGAAAATTGCAGTTGACATTGCTATAACCCTTGCAGAAAATCTAGACCTGCACCTTTACAGTTTCTGATTTTCAGGTTAATTTTCCTGTGAAATGCCTTAACCAGCTGATGCACCATCTTCATCCAACAAATTCTTGCTCTTCACACTGGCAGAGGTGCACGAGTGTTCAAACATTTGTAGGAACACACACAGCAAATACGAATACTATGATCTGCACTTGATCTCAGGAAACCAGTTTCCTCACCCCAGGCAGTAGTCTGGACTGCTGCAACACTTCATTTCCCTCATAAGCAAGGTATCACAGCCAGCCACATGGAAACAAGGATAAAGAGAGATGAACTCAAGTTAACTTAAGAGCAAAGTCTGTCATGGTTCCCCAGAATACAATCCATACTACTGCTTCTACAAAGCCACAGCTGTATGCTGGTAGCCAGCTGTGTAGAATAAAGCCCATTTGGTTAGCACTGGGGTTGAATAGAAGTCAGACATTTAACATGCCCTCACAAGTGAGCTAAGCCTAACCACAAGAAGAGGGTAACACAGGGTCACATTACTAACAACACTGCTTCACAATTTTGCTTACTAGCTGCACAACAAATCATTATTATACTGATAGAAATTCCAAATGATCAAGCACTAACTATGACTCATCTTCAGTTCAGCAGTGGCACTTACTTAGGTAGTGGGATGTAATCATAGTCACAAAGTAACCTATTTTAAAACTAAAGGGACAGGACTCCTGCCAAAACACAGGTGTACAGTCAACTTTCCTCTATTAACACCTGCACTGAAAATATGCCAGTAAACTGAGCACGCAGGTAACCTTTTTCGAAGGACTTTGCATTACCAAGCAGAATAGCTCCAGTAATTTAAAGACAGCTTTTTTTTCCTGTTTGATATACAGCTTAATCTTCCTATTTCTCAAGAAAAAACAAATGAGAAGCCACAGCAACTTACTGCATCCTGCACTATTCTTAAATGCACAAAACAAACCAAAACAAAAAGCCACAACACACACCTAGAACATCTAGCATGGAAAGCTGTTGGTCAGTAACTCAAACTCAAAGATTAGAACTTAAGTGCTGTTTTGCAACACAACACTGGTAATATTTTAAATCCAGAAAAAATTATGCAATTCGATTTCAAGAACATCAACAAAACCATAGCTGTATCAATACAGAAAACAATTTAATTTGTTTCAAAATAAATATTTGACATACAAAGCACATACAGTGAAAAAGGGTCACAGTAAATTACAAATGGAGATACTTGCTCATTTACCAAGAAAAGCCCTTGATATTCCCAATTTCATAGCATCAAATTTATCATTCTTGCTGATTTAAGCACAGCACTAAACAAATATGGATCCCAGTGCTTTCTTTCACAGGTACTGGTATGGATAATTTACTGCAGTGATCCAATTTAAAAATCAGTAGGGACCACTAAATTGCTACATAAAAGAAAGAGCGAATGAGGTGCTTTTTCCTTAGTGTCAGCAGCCTGTGATTATTATGTTTATTAGATTTTCCTGAAAGGGCTTCACATTTTCTCAAACACGTAGGAGAACTATATTTCCCCTCTGAGCCCTTACATTAGCATTTTGTGCCTCAGTCCTTGAATACAAGTAAAAGATGAATTTTTCAATTTATTTTAGAAGTTTGTACCATCTGGATGGCACAGAACCAAGCAATGAAACTTCCTTACCTGCATAGTATCTGCTATTATCACAGAGCTAGCTTCTGCAGAAAATAAGTAATGCTGACATTTTATGAAAAAAGTATTTTTGAATCCACATTTAAATTCAATTATATTACCCATATTAGAATCATATAATCATATTAGAATAATATCAGAATCATATTATTACCATTGATGATTAATTTTTGAAATAATGGATTGCTAAAGTTTCTGTCATTAAAAGGCAATATAAACCAGCAAGGCCTGACTCTTCCTGTGATTTTAAGAAAAGTATAGCACAATAGAAGTTACAGTACAAAGATACACTAGCCAATTTCAGTATATATAGTTTAACCACCAATACTTGCACCTCAGCAGTTAAAAGTTATAGACAATTACCACACATCAGCGTAACCTACTAACATCAAGCACATAAGGGCTTGCAATCTTGCTTTATAGTGTTAGTTCTCCTCATCAGGAAGATGATGACACCAGGGGCCATACCTAGCTTTTGCACATGGAAATCAAATTTTGACACAGCTTTAACAGAACATGCTGTTCTAGCTTAATGATCTTTGCTACCATTAATCTTAGCACTGTAAGGTACACTACTTTATGAAACTATTTAAGGAGCAGTTAGTATCATTTTTGGAAACAGAACCAGGAAGTCCTACGTGGTGTAAAAACAAATCACAGTTCCCCCAGATGCTTGTCCAACTCTTTTTGATTTCCTGCTCTGCCAGAACTCCTGCAGCACCTCCAGCTATGCTCTTCCCTTCCATGTCTCAGTTCCAGCCGGTAAAATGGGCAAGAACTGTACTTCTTTAGTTAACAAGGGGTCTGTACAACAAATATTGCAATACAGGTGCCTAACAACAAAAAGGTTCAATGCAGATTGTACAAAATAAACAGCTGCATTATTTGGTTGGACAGTACTACCACATATATAGTTAGCAGCTCAGAAACTGTTGGAGGAAATAGTGGCTCATGATTATAATATATTAAAAGTCCTTAAAACATGCAAATTAAAACATTATCGGATAGTGCTCCCCTTGAACACCCATCAAAGGGAGCAAAACATAAAACTGACAGCACAAAAATGACAACAGAAGTATAAAATTAAATAAAAGACAATAAAGGAAAGGATGGATGCATTAGCGAATTGCTCTGTGTGTAGGAAATCCCAACTGGCATTAGCTGCTCCAACAGACCCAGTGGGTCCTGATACTTTATTTATCTGCAGGCGAGAACAGACAATTCTTACACTGAAGCGTCACTCCTACAGCAAGCTTGTGCACAGCAAGGGGTAGGTCTACTGACAGGATCTCTGCAAAAGCACTTTAACCTATGAAAGCTCAGACAAAAAACAATGACCAGCATGATTTAAACCAGTGGAAACAGTTGCCACATTGGGTAGGTAACCTTTTAGTAGGATAAAAACTCTTCTGCTTCACATTTGGGGTTGGGAAGCATTTTCTGGTCAGTTGCAAAGTATCTCTACTACCACAGACTTCTGTTACAGCCTCTGCATCACAGCTATGTGTTGACAGCACAGCAGCATGAACGTATATACAGTTCTTTTCTCCAGAAAAATCTCAAGTTATCAGGACACAAACAGAATTTCAGGTGTTTAATTTGTTAGTATAGAAACAGTCAAACTGTGGTAAGGAAGCAGGCACAAGGACAGAATGTTTTTGCCAGCACTGATAAAACTTGGTGTTATCACTTAGGCAGCCTAAAGGCTGCAGTAAAAATCAAAGTTGATGAAGAGTGCAGGTCAGTTGCCCTATTTATTTTGCTTGGAAATTATTCTTATCCCTTTGTTCCATGTTTTCTTGGCACATGAGAGAGTTAAGTTTTACAAGGCCACAAGTAAAATCCAGGCCTTATTCATCAAGCAACCTCATGCAAAGCCAAAAATACACTAGTAGCCAAATCAAATCCCACTTTCTCCACTTGACCCATTTTTAAGACTTAATAGAAAGAGTTAACAAGAAATTCAGTATCCACATGCAAGTTTTACTTCATAGCACTGTCTTCCAACTCCCTACTTACTGAAATCTCATTCACATATTCCTTTTAATCTTCCTTGTGAATTCACAGAGTTGGATCTCAGATTTAGCACCCTTCAGTTACATTTGCAATACATCGGATCCAATTTAGACTCCTCTCATTTAATAACAGCATACAATTAAAGAAACAGTAGACTGCACCCTTAATAGCAGTCTTAGACCACAAAAATTTGCTCAGAAATAACATATTTTGCTTTCATTACAGAAGTATTTATTTGCCTTCCACTCCCAGTAGAGGGGACCAATTTACATGATCAAATTAATTTTTAAATCACAGTGGTGCAAAAAGCTGAACAGTCTGATATCACCACTCAAAAAAAAAAAATCTACCATGTAACACAAAGAAGGTCTAGAAAGTGCTGAAGAATTGAAACAGTATTAAGCAGGTCTAGATTTCTGCTCTGATTAGACACCATTGTTGCTGTGCTTATTCTCGGGTTAAATTTTGAAGGGTCATACATTTTTGCACTTTAGAAGGCAAAATTCCCTATAAAGTAATTTTAAAATGCACAAGACATTGTGTCCCAATACAGAAGCAGCAATGGGAATATAAGAACATGCACACATACACACAGGACAGCATTCTGCTCAACTTCCAGGTTCAAGCATCAGTACATTCTGTTAGAGAGAAAATAAGCTTGAAGAGCTTGGCAAATTACATTTAACACTCCTTTTATTGCAGTAGAAATTTTAGTTCTTATAAAATCCTCAAATTACAGGATATACATATAGTGAATCTCATTGCAAGTCTTTAGCAGCTGTAGAGCATTACTGCATGCAGTTGCTTCTGCAGTGTGCAAGTGTTCTACAAATAGCTAATCACGTTCAGAGAGCAAGACAAGTAGTCAAAGAATATCACATTCAATTACCAATTGGTCTGTCAGTACCAAGAGGTTGAGCAAAAACCAAAGAAGTCTATAAGTACATGGCTCTGATCTAACAAACTAATACAACTGGAAAGTCTGAGTAATAACCACATCAAAAACAAGATAATTCAATAGTTACAGAAAAATACTTTGCTTCAAGACTGTTTTCAAAACTGTTTTACATAAAACTTCTCTGAACAAGGAAGAGTAGTTAAGTACAGTGCTATAAGAGTTTACTAAAGGCCAATGAAACCCATTCAATTTTATGCGATTAGAATACTAACATTAATTACACAAGAGTCGGCAAATGCTTTGCCCTGAATTTATGGAAAGAAGTTGTGGTCAGACAGATTTTTTTTATTTTTTTCCCTCCCCACTACCTACCTTTCAGCTGCTGGGTGAATGCATAATCAGCACTCAAGTTCACATACAGGTCTGTAGTCATGACACTGGCTTCAGATCAGTCATCAGATGGATTTATGCCAAGAAATCCTACACTCATTTGTTTCAGAAGCTGCCTAAACAGGTGCAATCCTTTATGCAAATTTCCCATCACAATGAGAGTCTCAGAAACTGGAATAACCATTTATATAGAGCTAGCTACAGATTAATTTTCTAAAAAACTGACATGCTTGAATTACTGCAGTCTCACATTTGTGTAGACACAAGAACAAATCTGCAATGATTCTGCAAAAGTTACTTCATTTACATTGATTAGTACATTTAAGAGATGGCTAAAAGTTTAAGCATTGCATCTTTGTCTGAAAAGCCTACAGGTCAGCAATTTGGCTTGGTAAAACATTTTGTTATGACAAGACGACTGCAGAGTTTTCTGTGATCAGTCTTGAGACTTCTTCCAACAACATAACGTAAGACTATGTCACAAGGTAGAAACTTGGAAAAGTTCTTTTTAAGTAGTATTAATAAAAACAACATCTCCTTCAGAAAAGGTGTTAACTATGTCAGCTTCATAGATTTTAATCCCTTTTGTTAAATTCAAAGTGGGTCATAATTTTACACTGAGTATAGTAATTTAGATGAAATGGTTCTACAGATAAATTTAGGAAGCAGAAGAATACTGTCCAAAATGTACTGCATAATTATGTATACCAACTGCTATCCACTGGAGACATCCTATAGCAGCTATAGTTCCAACTAACATAAACCTATTGAGTACCGACCTTAATCAGCCTCAAACAACTCTCGATTCCTAAAAAAACTAATTCTGTAACTGGGCATGTTTTAGATAGGATGCAGCTACTTTCTTCACCAATTAGCAATACAGCACAGTAATTTTAAGTTTCCATGACTTGCTTTTGATATGCTAAATTTCATATTATCTCCAGAAAAGCATATACACATTTTTATACAGCCTGAAGTGAGATCTGTGTAAAACCAGGAATTTTTAATCATCAGCAGAAGTGCCAGCTGCTCATAATGTTCACAAGACACAAGTGCCTGATATTTGGCTATGCAACAGTTGGTGCCAATCTGCTTATAAAGGAAATGCTGCTGAGGCATAGTCTTCTTACAAAAACAGGGCACGAGGGCTTCATTATTAAGTGTTCAACAACAATCCTCAGCTCGGTGAAGAGAGTCCTGAAAAATCAGATTTAAAGAGTTTTAAAATCCTACAGAATTTACCAGAAGTAGGTATCTTTCTTTAATTCACTTCTTTTCTCAACCCCAACACACACTCCAGTTAGCAAGTTCTTCAGATCAAGTCAAGTGTTCCTGTATCTTTCAAGAGCTTCAGAATTACTGTCCTTTAAACATTAATATTTTAATGAACTTTTTAGTTCATTGGCTTCCAGCTGAGGACAGATACAAAGAAACAGAAAAGTTCTACTTTCAAGAAAAAAAAAAAAACCAACCAACCAACAAAAAAAAAAAAAAAAACCCCAAAAAACCAACCAAAAAAACATAAAAAAACCCCACCCACAAAGCCCACCACCCCCCGCACATTAATTAAAAAAAAAAAAAAAAAAAAAAAAAGACAGGGTAATGCTTTATCAAAAAGAGTCTAAGGAGCTGGGAGGTGATTGTGTGTTTGTGCTGCTTGTTGCCAGAATGCAAGAACTCTGCCCTCTAAAAGTATTAGAAGACAGACATGAGAAATACAACCCACACCACCAGTTCCCCTTAAAACTACATAAATGCCAGCACAATCTTGGGTAAACTAGCTCTACTGAAAGCTAGTTCTATTATTGTACAACTCAAATTATTTTTAGATACCAAAGTAATAAAGCACCTTTATAGAACTTTTCTGTTGTTAAAAGGAAAACACGAACCAAGATGGAACAAATCGTTTCTTACAGAACAGTAAGAAATAGGATGTGATGAAGTTTATGATTCTTGGACCCACCTTTGCGCACCATGGCAGCAAAAAACACTTTATTGGTTACTTTAGCAAACCATTTTCTAATACAATAGTGGTCAGACAGGAAAGTATGTTCACAAAATTTCATGCTATGCAACACTTCTCATAAGAAAGATTCCAAGAAAGCACTAACTTGAGCAAATCCTCACAGAAATATATACGGTTTCAGAGCTTAAAGCAATAGTATTGGCTTGACCAACTTTCAAACAAGATCAATAAGGCTCTATTTCAATCACAGTTAACCTGACTCATGAATTACCTTACAATTAATGTTACTAATGAATTATGTTCATTACCTAAAGGAGGTAATGAACATGTTTAAGATCATCCAGTTTGGGGTTTTTTTCCTGTCAATGTAACACAAGTTCTTAAGTTCCTGTCAACGTATAGACTAACCCTTAGATAGGCCTGCAAACTAAAAATAAGGATATCTTTCTGGTAAATGGCTGCAGAACAATTGAAAGATTTTATTCTCCAAAACATAGTTTTAATTACACAAGCATGTTCTGTAAGCTCCCATTCAAGGATGGTGGTACCTTTCAGAAACGTTCAGTTACACAAAATAAATGTAACCTTGAACTGGCATCCAGATGTATTCCACATTGTAATTATAGAGACTTAGTATTATGAATTATGCATTCATTTTAGAATTAAAAATTTCTGAATGCCTAAACACTATGCAGTTAAACATGAACTTCCAAAATCAGTTTAGTGCTTACCGACAGTATGGATTTCGCCGAGAGGAGTAGCGTAATGTAAGAAATCTGTAGTAAATGAATGGCTGGAGCAGACTCCCTTGCCCACTGAAAGATAATACAGAAGTAGAGCTTAATACTGACCAAAACAAAAAAACCAAAATGCAACAACAAACAAAACAGGGCTTTAGCTAGATTGAGTCACATTGGTTCAGGTTATGTGTAACTGACAAGAAAAAGCACATAAACATATACTTACAAAGGCAGAAACTTATATTATAGAATAAAACTACTCAATTAAGCAGTTAAAGAAGTGCTGTTCTTGTATTGATTTTATATTTAAGAAGTTTTTTATATGTTTCATTTCTGGCAATGGGCAAAGGATTACAGAAGTGTGGTGAATGCCTGTTCAGTATTAAGAAAAGCTTGCTGGTCAAGTACAGAAACTGGTGGACATAAATAGTCCAGTTACAGCAAACTTTTTCAGCTCTATTCATAGCACTTTGAATATCTGAACTATATTTCGAGTATCTTCTGCAAAACATCTCAGAACATGCAGGAGACTACTACAGATGTACTGAGAGGTTAATGCCAAGCTGATATCTGACTACTTCAGATACACCAAAATTACATTTTGGTATTTCACAAAGCTGCTGTTTCATGTGACAGTGATGTAAAATAGTAGCATACAAATCATACATAGCAAAGCACAGAAGTACCATGAGTTTAATTTTAATGGCTGAAGTTTCTTTATATACTAAAGCTCTGAAGCTGAACATGACAGTTCAAGTAACTAGAGCTCCTTCAAGTATAAGCAGCATCTTTACCCAGGGGAAAAAAAATAAAAGTAACAGAAGTCAGCTACAGGAGAGGGGAAAGAGGAAATACTGCACCTGTAGAGTATCTACAAGCAATTTACTACGTTAAACCAGTTTAAAGAACAAATTCTCACAATAGCTGCATTTAACCATTTTATGATCTTAAAATTTGGTATATGATCTTTTATAAGCTTCAGTATCTACTAGATGACCTATCAAGTAGCAATACTTCACATACTAAATTCTCCAGTGAGACAGAGAGGGAGGGAGGGAATAAAAAATATGCTCCTAAAGAGAAGCTTAAAGCACTTGAAAGTTTCAGATGCTGCATATAAAGTGTATCTGTCAGTTGTTAAGTGACCTTAAATGAAATGGAGTACTTCTAGGCTGAAGCATTGAAGTGTTCAGCAGACTTATCAAAAGATAAAGACAAATTATGCATTCTATCAACTTCCAAGAAGACAAAGCCTTCCTTCTACTGCCTGTGAGCCCACTCAAGACAAATGTTCCCACTGTGCTAGGACCTGTACAGAACAAAGGGCGTACTCCCCTTCCAAATATTAAAAGACAGATTGTTATGCCTATACGACTTCAGAAGGATTCCAACACGCATATGCTCAAGATCCCCAAAATGAATTCAACAGGCTGCAGAGCAGGGAAAACCAAATGGAATCAAAAATAGAAACAAGGGTCACTGGTCAGAAGTAACACAGGAGAGGACATAATCTACTCCTGCTTGCACACTTTTAGCAGAATCAAATACCGTGCCACTTAAATTTCTAGAATCTGATAGTCAAAATTAAGACTTCACTTTTATTGAATATCTTAATATTCCATTATACTGACCAAAATTAAATTTACCGAACAATGCAGAAGAACACAGGTTACAGGCCTGAAAAATTTTGATTTGACCCAACAATGTCACCCAGGCTATGAAAGGGAATGGCTTTTTGGTGCCAAGTTATATCAGAGTGAACACTTTGATTTCATGATGCACCAGCTTGAAAAGTCTAGGAATCAAACAAATTAAATTCAAGCTTTGGTCAGCCAGAACCATACAAATGGAGACCTGTGACCCACAGAAAACTCAATTTTGAAAGGTAATCACATGTAGAAAGTTTCTAATCCTGAAAATGTTTATGGTAATTCTTACCTGAACAGCATAAAAACCGTAGCTGGCATCAGGAAAATTTCATTGCAAGCAATGAATTTCAGAATATTCTGTTGATTAGCATTCAGTTTCTCCAAAATATTTCTCAGAAAGGGCAGGCTGTTTGAACTTCGTGCCTTGAAATAAAAAAATAATAATGCCAGAAAACACACAAGTTACACCTATCTTCTCTAACACAAAGAAATCAAAACACTAACAATTATAATTTACAACTCATTTCAGCAGTTTAAGACTAGACCCTTTAAAGGTATTGAGATTAATATCCCAAAGAAAACTACCGTAAACTTGGAACCCCATAATTATACAGAGTTCAATTAAAAATGTGAGGTGTTGCAATTCCCTCACCCACGCATTTTAGATTTAACTGCATAGAGAAGGCCATGAGCCTTGCTCTGCCCACCAGGAGGAAGCACCTATGGTAGCAAGATAGCCTAGTTAGGAACACAAGAAGCTGGAGTTATATTAACTGCACAAAGCAGTTCATTGAGCAGCAGGGCCAACTAGCAAGTATTTTGCTTGCTATCCTCACCCTGCAGTTTGTTATTTTACTACTGAAATAGAACATTAAATCTCACAGGCTATGTTTTAGCTTGAACAGACATGTCTTAAGTTTCAACTTGACCGTTACACTTCTTTTGTTTCCTTCAAAGAATAGCATTTGAAAAAAATAATTAGTGTCAACATATCATTGAGTCGTAACAGAAGGAGGTGGAAGGAAGGGCAACAAAAAAGACTTCTCAGATTCTCTGTGCTGAGATTCCATACTACAGTTTCACTCTAACTCCCCTAGTGTAGCTAAAGGAAACTATAGCTGCAACTCAAACCCACTTATAAACCCCAAGAATATCAGCAGTATTAATTGTATCATACATCATATCATACTTACATCAAGAACCTTCTTTGTATATGTAGCAGCATGAAGCAAAGAGAACAGCAGAACTGGAAAAATACTCACTGAAGCAAGCGATAAGGAAAATTATATACTGCACAAGTACTTAATTTCTCTGTCACGTTATGCTAACACTCAAGCCGTAGCTTGATGGCTCTTCACAACAGGTTGGTTGGAATGCCCTATACTGTGTTAAGACACACATGTGTCTAATACCTATTATTTATAACTCTTCCCTTTGCTTCTTACACCTCTTAACTACACTTTATTAACTTCAAAACACATGCGTATGCAGGTATACAAAAGTACAACATACAGGAGCACATTTCTACTGAAATGCATTCTTTCTGCATGAAAGACACAAAGGAGATTATTACTTAAAATCTATCAAATACAAGTTGCCATAATATTATTAAGAAATGCATTTCTTTACCAAAGAAAATGCAGTTGCCAGACATCCAGATTTTAGAGAGCAAGAACACAGACATTAACGTCTCTGCCAGAGACATTAAAAGTAAGACATTTTTAAGAGTGGCACAAAGAAAAATCAGTTCTTGCATATGACCTTTGACAAGCCACAGAATCCTTTTTTGCAGACTCTGTTTAATAACTTATCTGAAAAAACTACTGCTGAATAATTCCTCCCTACATACATGTCCTACTTACACTGAGGAGTCATATATAAACCCCGTACTGGTAATAAATGAGAAAGTTATCAACTTCTCAAAGTATCACTTGAGGCTGGTCATAAAATCCACCAAACTTAAGTCTCAGGGAAAAAAAAAAAAATCTAAGTAGCCAGAGACTGCATTGCACTAGTTAGAGGTGATTAACCTGAATATGGATCAATTAACATAAGCCTCTCCCATTTTACATAGAATATGTTCTATGAATAGCAAACACATTCTAGTTCAAACTAGTTTTTCAAATCATGGCACAGGTAACGAAGAGAATCAAGTTTAAGATGTTTAAAGACATTACCAGGATGACAAAAGTAAAGGATACTTGTAACAGGGTAGGAATTCACAAAGATAAGAGAGTACAACAGGTAGTGGCAGCTGTCCTCCAGCAAAGCCTGAGCCAGAAACGCCCTGCTAAGCTGAAATATGGGTAGCCTTTGGTGTAGTCGGAGGGCACTAGTGAGAGCGTTTGCCAGCAAGGCACGCTGATAAAAGCTCGCAGCTTCATGCAACCTGCAAATCATCAGAGGAGATGTTACCATATAAACCAAGCCCCAGCTCAGAAGTCTTCCACTCTTGAGAATTGCATCACAATTGCATAATACCTGAAGTATTTCTATTACTGTATATAAGCACTGTTACCAAAATACAACTCAAAAACTGATAACACTGACTTACTGCAAGTGCCACAGGTAAAACTCAATATATTACTTCATCATTACACATGAAGACATCCATTTGCCACTCACTACTTTACAGCTGATCAACACATTTTCCAAATGCATCTAAAAGTGGTTTAAACCAATATAAATTCTGACAAAAAGCATCCAAGTAAGCTGAACAATAGAAATTTACCCTTACATTAAAAATAACTCTATGAAAAGGAGGTATAGTTACTTTGTAAATTTTTAATGCAATTTTTTATAACATTACAATACATACCCTAGAAGAGGCAGGACAAATAAAGCTGAGCAGTAAACTGTGAACAAGCGGGAAATCCACATTGCTGTATCCAACTTGTTAGCCATCAGAAATTGCTACATTAAAAGAAAAAAAACAACCCCACACAAGTTGATATCCTAATATTTGCATACACTGAACATTCTTCCCTTCTGCAATAAATTGAAAGTCTATCTCCAACTTTGAATAGAAGCAAATCATAGCTTCAAGTGTTCTCTGATATTTGACTCATACGATGTTGCTAACATGAACAACAATAGGTAGTCTTCCTCAGAACCACAGCGCTCCTTTATACACTACAAGCAAATATAGTGGTAAGATCTTTTGTGGAAATAGTTCTTCTACACAAACCACCCTCACTAGACTGCCAGCTTCAAAAATGCTATCATGCAAGGTCTTTAGACCTCACCAACTTTTGCAACTATTGCTTCAAGGTTCCTTTTAAAATACACTGCACACACCTATAACTAAATCCCCACAAATCTTACTGGAACAAAAAATGAAGGGGTCAGGCATAGTTTGCATAACTATGTCATAAGAAATACAGCATCATTGTGGCCTACATATTCTTGGCCTCCAAAAAGCAGAAAGCTTTTACAGTAACCCAGCATCTCTCCTGTTGTTGAGCTCTCCTTAACCACAGCCCTCTCCACTCCTGATACAGTCTCCATACCAGAAAGGCTCTAATGAAACACAGCACGCTTTTGGCTATTCGGTGCCCAAATGTCAAAGCATCAGCTTCCCTTCACCATAAAGAGCTCAAGTGGCTTTTGCCGAATTTGAACCTGCTTTTGAAGACTACTCTTGCCCTCTGCATTCCTAGGGCAGGATGAGAAACTGAAAATTACAATGAAAATGACCAGAAATTACCCTGAGTAACTTGCAAGCGCTTTCATAGCATTACCTCCTGTCTTGCTTGCATAATACAGCTAAACGGAATTAGTTCTGATAGAGACGTTTTCAAGAACGGCGGCGCAGCAACATCAAGTAAAAGAGCTGTCCCGCTGCTCATCCAGGGCATACGGCGATCGGCGCAGGACCCTCCCGGCACCACAAGGGGTGCCCGAGCTGCTGCAGAAGCGCCGTGACCGGCTCAGGACCCTCATACCCCTCACAAGAGTCGGGCCGGCGCCGCGGCCTGCTCCGTCCCCTTCCCGCAAACCCTGGCCGGGGGCTCCTTACCACAGCTCCGCCACCGGCCCCGCCCGGCATGCGCCCATTCTGCGTGGAGTCCGCCATGGCCGCACCTGCGTGGAGAGAAGCGCCTCAGGCAGAACTACAGCTGGGGCTGGGGCTGAAGCTGAGACGACCACAACAGCCACCGACACCCCCCAAACTCCCGGCCCAGCCGACCGGCCGCCCGCAACCCACCGCAAGCGCCACCAACGCACGCTCACTGGATACCACAAGGCGTCACTTCCAGCGAGCCGCGGGGCCTGCTGGGCAATGTAGGCCTGGCGGCGAGACGTTCCCGACAGCGCCTGGCGACGTCCCGCGGCCTGAGTGGGAGGTGGTGCGGCTGAGGTCCCGTGGGGACTGGGGCAACTGGTAGAGGTCTGCCACTGCCCGAACGAGTGCTGCAAATCCAGCCGCAGAACTGGCGAGACCGGCGGCAGTAGGGAAATTGTTCTCAGAGACGATCCGGAGCGGAAGAGTGGACAATTTCGGCAGAGAAGAATCATTCTCTTCAATAGAACGGC
>JANHGB010014965.1:0-27574 GCA_026283785.1 Coracopsis vasa | reverse complement strand
CTCAGGGACACTAAGAAGTGGCTGAAGCTTGTTCCATGCATTGAGACTTCCTCTTCCCCACCAGGCAATAATTTTGCTACCAGGTTGTTACCAATAATTCCAATGTTTATGTGCTTGTCTGTGATAGGAGATGTACAAACACAGCCAAAAAAAGGTGTCAATCAAACCGGTAGCAATCCTGTTTCTGTAGGTGATTAATAGAGAACCTCTTGCTTGAGGGGTATAAATGAAGGATCAGAGGTTTTACATAGTCTGTTCATTGGAGGTGGGTAGGGACAAAATCCTTTGCTAAAGCAAATTAACATGTGAGAACAGATCTTGAACTAATTCTGATGTAGTCACAATTTTGAAACAGGGACACCAGTCCAAAGTTAGAGAAAGAATTCCTAGCACATGGAGGAAAAAAAAAGGGGGAGGGGCAAGGAGGTGTTGCCTATCAATACATCAGATCTATGTGCCTTATTTTTACACAAATTCAGGTCACTGGCAAAATAGTAGCTGGCAGAAATTTCTTGCCTCTCTGTCTGTGTCTGAGCCCAGCTGGGACTCTGTGGTGCTACTGAGCGCCTCCCAAGCCAGGTGCATCACAGAAGCAATTCCATGCTAACATGACAGCAAAGCTGTCAGTGGAGTCAGCTAAGAGGATGTGACCTTCTCATTTCTCAGAGAAAGACATTTCTACTCACATGAGGTTTGCCGCTCTATTTCTGTAATTTGCAAAGAATTTAGCAGAAACCTTTGTTTTCTCAGTGGTACTTGGAAGATGTCCTCCTTGGATATGGCATTAGGGAGTGATCATTTGCAGCACGGGTTATTTTCAGACAGTGGAAGTTAAAGATCCAACCACAAGCTTCACAGTAGGGAGCAGGCTTGAGGATGATACACAGTCCCTTTGGGAGAATGTTCTTAATTTTAAATCCAACCACAACATAGGAGGTTTTTTGCCTTTTTTTTTTCTCAGCAGTGAAGCAACATATGAATGAAGTTGTTTAGTGAGGAAAGATGCTATTTGAACATCTGCATGCTTTATATCACACAGTCAAGGAACAGACAAGGTTGTGCACACCAGGTACTACTCCAGCTACTTAATAGCAGAGCATGTTGTCTCAGTGCCGGACAACATTCACATTTAGATCAAGTTTGGTGGGACTTATATTTTCCCAGTCCATATAGTGAAAATAACTATTTTAGCCCCAGAGATTTCTGGGAAGTTTCTGGAGTAGGTGTTGGAGTCATTAAAATCTTACTCACACTAAGTGCTTTAGGTATGGACCTATTGGAGAGGATCTAGAGGAGGGCCACAAAAACGATCAGAGGGCTGGAGCACGTCTCCTATGAGGAAAGGCAAAGAGGGTGGGAATTGTTCAGCCTGGAGAAGAGAAGGCTCTGAGGACCTGTTGCAATAGGATGAGGGGTAATGCTTTTAAACTAGAAGAGGGAAAATTCAGGCTGGATGTGAGGAGGAAATTTTCTACATCGAGGGTGGTAAAATACTGGCACAGGTTGCCCAGAGAGGTGATAGATGCACCATCCCTGGAGACATTCAAGGCCAGACTGGATGTGATTCTGAGCAACCTGATCTAATTGAGGATGTCCCTGCTCATTTTAGGGGGGATGGACTGGATGACATTTGAAGGTCCTTTCCAACCCAGACTATTCTGTGATGCAATCAAAATCTGTCTTCACTTCAAGGGGCTGATAAATAGCTGAGTGGTGTCGAGGAACAAGGTACTCCTGCTCCAACTCGCCAAAGGATGGATATAGGTGCTGTTACACACAGACTATTGGTTCAACTCAGTCAAACACAATTAACTTGCATCGTCCCATGAATCAATTTAATTTAAAATTTTCCATGCTTACTGCATATTCTTCCAAGTATTTTCCTTACGGATCCTTCTTGCTCAACTTTTTGGGAGTGGAAATAAAAATCTATAGTGCCTTACTAGTCCTATCTTTGGTATCCTTTTTCTCCAAGCAGTAGACTAAAATTCAACCCTGATGAGATACAGCATATTGCACCTAAGTCAATGGATTGCTCCTGTGCAAGGTTTTGCACTGATCTGCTTAAATTATTATAAATGAGTGTATCAATACTACGTTAAGGAATTTCTTTTTTGGTTGGTTTGACTTTTTTGCATGGTGTGTGTGTAACAACACAAGTTGATTCTTATGTACAAACACTGCTGTTCCTTAATTCAGTTAACCAAATCATTCATTGAAAGTTAATTTTCTTCTTGATTTCTAAAGTATGGAGGAGCTCCAGGAGGACCAGCATTCCCTGAACAAGCTCAGGATCCTTTGTATGGTTATTTTGCTGCAGTAGCAGGGCAGGTAAACTTATAAAATGTTATTTATTTCTTGGAATTTTTTTTTTCCTGGGGAATGATTTCTATGTTAGCTTTTGGCAAGGGGAATCCCTAGTATTTGCAGTGAGGAAAGCTGTTGTTTCAAGTTGTTTGGGTTTGGGGTTTTTTTAACCAACAGAATGGTTTTACTTAGCCTATCTACTACATAGCGCTGTATAGCTAGACCATATAGCTATATACACAGTAACTATAGAGTTTAGATACTGCTGTTAGTTTCTACATAGAGTGTGTCAGTGTGTGTAAATGCAGACATAGATACATATACATGTATGCATATACACACTGTATTTCCTATGTAAGTATATACAGGGCCTATATAGTTACATGAAATGTTGTAACTGAATTGTGGTTCAGCTTGGGGTTGGGTAATGCTACCAGCTTCAAGGACAAGGAAGCAAGAAACAATGCAAAGTATGGGCTATGGAGGTGGCCTGGCTAAGAGCAGGAAATGCTAATAAGAAAGAGATCGTGGCATGATCTTAATAGACTCACAAATGGAAAAGCGGTCTTGAGTTGTACCTGTATCTGGGTTTGCTGGGAGGATAGAGTGATGATTCTTTTAGAGGAAAAGGCATTCACAGCTTTGATGTAGGCCTTTCTTTTTTCCTCCTTGTCATTCTGCACTCCATTTTTAATTTATTTCCTGTATTTTTGTGGCATATATTTGTTTTGTATGATTATGGATCTTACTAGAAATAAGTAGTTCTTGAACTGTAGTTTAGATACAAATAGGTGCATTGAAATAAGCTTTGTCTTGGTTGGCCATATATATAGCTATTTATTGCTCCCTTCTAGGGTGTGTGAAAATCTAAAACTCTGCTCCTAGATCTGTTATCTACAGGTAGATGTAACCACAACATGGAAATTTGAATTCAGCAATATTAGCTGATGTTTAAATTCCCTGTTTAAGACTGTAATTTGGGGTTTGTTCTGTATGTTATTCTTTTGATTTAGTAATGTATCTTACAGTCTATATATTACTTCTCTAACATTGCTTATGAAAATATGTAGACCATGTATTTTTGTAGTAAAGGAGAACATTGGAATGACCTATGTGTAGTGAGGCAGGCCTCTCAGATAAGGTGGAGCCCACGCTAAATTCTGCTAAACATGCTGACCACCTGCCAGATGAGATGCCTCTGCACCTGGATGTGTGACAGGAATCAGCAGTGGAGCAAGTGACTGATGCTGGAAAAATGAGTAAGTTGCTAGTGTAAAGAGAAAGGGAGGTAACAGCAAACAGGATGCAGTAATGTGGAGAAGAGATGGCAGGAGCTTGACCTCAGCAAAGCATAGACCATCCCCAGGCGTCTCCAGTGAGGCAGGATTACTGAAAGCTGGGGAACCAGTGAGCTAATGGGTACGATCAAGTTGCACTTAATACTTAAGTTAGTACTCTTAAATACTTTCTATTTGTAGAAATCATTCATCATTGAAATAAGCTGGATAGCTTTTGAAATGTTATCCTTGGAATTGTAAGAGTCAGTTTCAGAGACCTGTGACTGTGCAGAAGTAGAAATACTGTAAGAAGACAGTGAAATAGAACAGGTAAATTACCAGTTGATTTTACAGCCATCCACACACATCTGTAAAAAGACACATCTTGCAGTTTTCCATAAGTTCTTACTGTGGAATTAGTAAAGGTTTTGGTTATGGTTTGTTGCTCTGTGGATAATCGTGGTTTGAGCCTTCATCTTTAACTAAGCAAATGGAAACTGTTTGGGCCACCTCTCTCCCCCTTCCTTTGCACATCTGCACAGCAGCCCCAGCATTCTGCCCAGGACTCTGTTATGATCCTCATGTAAAGTGGAGGAGTCACACAAAGGCAGATGTGCACTGATTGTATCATAAAGATATCACTGGGAAAGGGACTGCAATTTCAACAAATGGTGTATTTCTCAGATCGCATCTAAAGTGCCCTCTGCAGCAGCTCCATGTTTTCGCCTTTCTCCTAAGGGTTTCCAGAAATAAAGGGCAGCCAGCTGCTTCCCTTGTCACTCCCATATCTATGACAGCAGCCACTGCCTTCTTTGACAAATCTGATTACCTTTCAGGGTGGTAAAGAATAATTCCTCTTCCTTTAATTAAATAACCGCCTTGCTGGTTTCCTCAGCACGAGTTAGGAGCCACCTCTGGACCTGCCACTGCCTAGTCCCACACAGGTTAGATCCATGAGAAGGGGTTGGTGCCTAGACATCATCTCTCTGCCTTCTGAAACTTTCCTTACGCTAATGGAAATTTTGCTGTTAATTTAAGAAAACTTTGAGGTTTTCATTATTTAAGTGAGATAAATTGAGAACTAGGATCTGATTGCTGAGCTGTAACTGCTACTTTTGACTGACAGAAACAGCGAAACTATCGTTTTAGGAATTTATTTTTGCTGCAACATTATAAATTTTAAAATTTTATGGCTTTTCTTTGAGCCTAGTATGATAAAAATGTGAATACCTTCATGTATTAAATGCTGCCTTCTAGAGAGTATTATTGCTTAATATTCCATCATACTTCATAAATTAAAGCAAAAAAACCTTAAAGTTAACTTATTTTTCCTGAAACAAAGATACCAGTGGGCTTGATTAATATACAGATGCTTTATGCTTCTGAGACTATGCTTTCCTTTTAACAGAGTAATATGTTCTGCTTATGCTCTTGCAGCTACATAGATTTATACATTTTGTATTTTAAGATAATATATGGAACTTAATACTGTTATGCAAAATGTGTGCTTAAAGTAAGGCATAGCACTTTTGTTCCAGACAGTGAAGGCAAAATGCACTGAATTTGCATAACATTTAGCAAAGTTAAATTTAAGAGTAGCATAGGTATATGTGCAAAAACCACATTCATCTTGAAGTCTCATTTTAAGTATAAGTAGGTCACAAACCAGGAGCTAAAATTCTCCATCAAATTATTCTGCACAGGTCTATATGGTTGGCTGTACCTGGTTATGCATGCTGCAGGAAAAGGAATCTTGAAGTGATTTGGCAGAAAATGAATACAAAAACATGTGCTACCTAAAAGACATTAATAAGGGTAGTGTCCCACATGGCTAGTGTCTTGCTTTACATGCCTGCAAACAGATACCATATTTGCTGGGCTAACTACATAGCCCCCAGCACACTGTGGGCACTATATAAACAGACTTATTCATTATATTGTGGATTTGCACTTAGACTTGTGCACTAAGGACTATAGAGAATATACTTAGAAAAAAGGAGCAAACCCCAAAAGACGAAGTGAATCTTTGTCAATTCATTATTAGCTTCTTTTTTTTGTGCTCATCTTCACTTACCTGGCTTTGCATAACTCACTAAATAGATGCACCTCTCTCTTCATATACTGCAAATTGTCTTGCTGCTTTTGCCAGCAGTGTCATCCAAGTTGAAGCTTGTTCATCTATTTCTACTATTTCTTTTTCATCGTTTCTGTAATTATCACCCATGAAAGAACAGGACGGATATAGATAACAGTGAGATTACCAGTAAGATTCTTATGAATGCCTTTGCAAAAGGAATGAGAAATGAAAAGATTCATAGCTGGTTTTATCCTGGAGCTGCCCAAAATTTATCCCCAAATACCTTTCCCTATGAAAAAAATAAAAAAGAAATCAATTTTAATCTTCAGTTTTAGCAACATGTGTCAAATAATACCATCTACTTGTATACGGACAAGTCGCTGAGAAATCCAGTAATTATTTGTAAAACCAAATTAGAATTATTGCTGGAATGAAGCTCATCAATAAAGTGAAGATATACAATGTTAAAAAATCTGCACTGAGATCCCATGAGACCTGTGAGCTTTCCTCACATACAGTAATTTTAGAAGCACATCTGAACAAGGACTGCTCACAGCAGGATGGCTGCATGAGCAGAGCAGTTAACCTAGAAGAACATTAAAATATGCTTGACATTGTTATAGACCTGGTGAAACCCTGAAGCAACACAGGATCTGCTTGAGAAGACCATTCCTTGGTTTAAACAATGAAACGCAGATAATAAACAGCTTTTTGAGCCCTTGAATTTAGGCTACCTGATTCCTACAGGCTTGTCTCCTAGCTGTTTGACTGTTTACCTGAACTATCCTAAGGCTTTCTATGACCTTTACACATATACTCTGCTTCCATGCAGCATTTTAGCAGCAATTTGCAGACTACCATGTTTGACTGAAAAAATAAACCACCAGAATCAGAAGTGAATAATTAAAACTCACTTTCTTCACTAATTGCTAACTCATTTTTTATAAAGAGTGTGAAAATAGAATGATCCTGAAGACTTTTAATCTCTTGTCAAATCTCTTCAAGTTAAGAGAATGACTACAAATATGGATAGTCAGTAGCAGATTATACTGCTAAAATAAGCTTGAGGCCATAAAGAAAACAGATGAAAATTGAGAAGGAAGAACAGGACACTAGGCAGAACTGAAATGTCTCTAAATTAGCAAGTATTTGGGGTGGTGGTGCAGAAGCAAGAAACAGTGAGAAGGCAGCGAATGACAAATAATAACTTTCACAAGCTTGCTTTCAAGCACAGTTGTTAACCTCTACAGGGCGCTTAAACACTAAACAGCCTAACTTCCTCACTGGTCCTGCTTTATTAAGCTTAAGCGAACATGTGCATCCTATGCAGACACCGCATCACAGGAGACCCTATGCTTATTTCACTGAAAACCAGGTTCCTTACTTGTAGTTGGAACACGTGTATGTTTTATCCACTTATTCATAGAATCACAGAATCATAGAATGATTTGAGTTGGAAAGTACCTTAAGATTATCCAGTTCCAACCCCCCTGCCGTGGCCAGGGATACCTTGCACTAAACCATGTCACCCAAGGCTCTGTCCAACCCGGCCTTGAACACTGCCAGGGATGGAGCATTCACAGCTTCCTTGGGCAACCCATTCCAGTGCCTCACTACTGTCACAGTAAAGAACTTCCTCCTTATATCTAACCTAAACTTTCCCTGCTTAAGTCTGAACTCATTACCCTTATTCTGTCATGAATTATTCCTGAAATCATATGATCATTCTGTTCTGGTAACAGGTTTTACAGTTTTCATATTCAAGGAGGGAGCCATGGGACAAAGGGACCTAGAGCAGCAAAACTATCTAATACACACTCCTGTGCCTAAATATGTGTTATGTATTATGTGCATTGCTCCTGCAGTGCTAGTTTCTCAGTCTGATCAGTCAGGTTTTGTCAGTACCCATATGGACTGAAGTGTGAATTAAGGTTTATATATGCCTGTAACAAACCGAATGTGTACACCCATACATCAGAGTTCACATGAACATTTGTAAGCACCTACAAATTCAATTTTCAAACAATTTTCCTATGTATACAGGAAAAATAGTTATCCTGTAATAAAAAACACAAAGGTAGGAGCAAAGAATTTAATGAATTCCAATTCTCTCGCTACTTTCTACACTTAGGGATTGGCAGTTTTTTTCTTAAATGATTAATAAAGAAGCATATGTGCATTATCAAGCCGAGTTTGAAAACATACCACAACATGTCCAGATAATGTTAGGAAACTGTGAGAATACATGCAAAATCATGTACCAAAATGAAGTAAGAAGTAATTGATAAGATACTTTGCCTGAATTTATAAATTCTTGCTCAGGTAATCAGGCCTTTGAGTCTGAGACAGTACCTTAACTGCAGTCTTTGCTGAGAGTGATCCTACAATCTGTCATCATTTTTCTTAGTCATTACTCATGGCTGAATCTAGACATAAGCCTTTCTTGGTAGTCTCTGACACAGTGCGTCAAAATCCAGACATTAAACTACGTCCATCATTTGCTTCTTCAGAAGTCACTTGGAAGTGCTAAAAGCCTCTTTAAAAAAACCCATTTTATCTAACTAGGAAAGCTAAAACAATTCACAGTCCACAGCCACAACCTTGTACTGAGGATTTCACATAGCTCCAGTTATCAGTTATACACCACACTCCTATTTGATCTCTATTTCACGATCACAGGTTTTTTGAATGACATAAATCAGCCTATTTTCACTGATGTAAATGATACTGGATCCTGTTATTTGAAGTCAGAAGAGTGTTTTTCAGACCTGCTGAGAAGCTGAGCCACAAGTTTCTCAGTGTTATATGGAGTTCATAGAAACGTAGCAAAAATTACTCTGACTATAACTTGTCTCAGTAGGGTAAAAGTAGTTTCAAGTAAACAAATACTTTTTGAGAAATACCAAAATTAAAGATGTAAAAAAGCCCTAAACTCTCAGGTTTTCTGGACTTGACTTTGCCAGATTTTCCCCTACAGAAAAGAAGTAAAAACCATAACAAATCAACCAACCAACCACACCCACCCCTCCCCTTTTAGCCATCATTTCCATAATCTGTCTTGCTAAAGTAACTTTTTATGTTGTCATAATACCTTCATAGTTATTTGACAACTCTGAGATATACTGATACTTATGGCTGGCTAAATGTGATGTCCAATCCTCACAATAAAAATCAATGACAACCATCGTGTCCTACTTTTCACTGTCACTTACACAGCTGCTTATTTCCAGTTGCAGTTGGCTAGATAAATTCCACTTGATCACAGGATAAATTCTCCTAAGAGAATTCATGGTTACTCAGAGCAAATGGGGAGAGCCCATTTATACCGCTTCCCCTATCTTCTTCCTCTACAATTTAATTCCTAGGAGCTGCTAGTGTAAAATAAAAAGTGACACTTCAGCTACTTTTACCTCATGCCTTTCCAGCAGAATCTTGGGCTCCTGGTTCATAATTCAGTGAACATCTCTTCCAGTCTTTAATACACTCACCAAGAACACAGCAGAGTAAAGCACACTGCTCTGGGCTTCAGCTGCTGTTGTTTCCTCCTTTGCTGACTGTCCTTGGAGTCTAAGCTTGCACAGGAGGAACAGAATGATACCGACATGAAAGAGCAGAGCAAAAATCACTTCTATGGTAATTCAAAGTGCATGTGGCATGGTAGAACCAAGTAGCCATCATGCCGTGGTCCGGGAATGGTTGTGTCACTGAGTGTGCTGCATGGAAACACTCCAGATGACACAATCAGTGAAGACTATCTTGTCCTCAACAGGACAACGTCTTCAAGTGCAGCAAGACTACTACAGTCATCTGACATATAAGGATTAGTAAGAAAAAGGTCAGATAAGGCATAATACATTCAGAGTTACAAGTTCTAGAGAGGGTTCAGGCAAGATGTTCCAATGACCATAGAGTGGGAAGACATCCTGCTATCACAGGTAAGATGGTTCAGGCTTACGGAGTGGGGAACAACTGCCATTGCATCTCAGGAGCAGGACACTCCTGCCTGCTCCCTCTAGAGAAAAACAACCAAACAAACCAACAAACCCCAACAGCAACTTTGAGATCTTAAAGAGTTAATTTCAGAAGATAGGATAAAAAAACTCTGGACAGTTTTTGTTTTGCCTGAACTGTTTCACCATATACTAATGAAAATGTGGAACATGACTGTGAGTTTGATTAAAAAAAAGCTAAAAAATTAACTATTTCATTTTAGAGATTTTTTTCCCACATTCAGGTACAATTTTCCAATAAAATACCCACAAGATCTCCTGTGTAGTACGTGATGCATATTCATGGATGTGAAAATACTGAACGATAGATGAACCCATAAGTACTCATTAGTGTTTATTAAGCCAAAGTCAGCTTTTGCAAAGTCTTAAAATATAAATTTACCTTCCCTAGCTTATTATTTTCAATATACAGTGCCACTAGTTATGCAATTTTGCATGTCTTCACTTAGTATTTGATGGTTTAGCACCTGCCTGTATTTGTTGTTTTTAAGCCAACATTAGCAAGTGACATAGAGAGCAAACTCCAAGGGCACAGTCACTGTCTACTAGCACAAGTAAAATCAGAGTGGGGGTTTTGGTTTGGTTTTCAGTAGCGTGAAATGTAGTCCATTTAGTACAAAACATCATTCTTCTTTTTCTGTAAGTAAATATTTTTTCTTAAGAGAAAAACCCAAAACATTGGAATCTTAGTTTTGTACTGGATTTTAGCCAAAGATACTATTAGAGGGTAGTACCTCTTGCCTCATATACAGGTGTATCTTCTGGATTGTGACCATACCTGTCCTTTGTGCATGGTTACCACTGTGGAAAAGATTCTCAAGAGATGGTATAATGTGAGTGTAGGCTACTGAGAGAAACACAGTTCTATATTATCACAAAATTGTAAAGAAAAATCTCCCACAAATGAGCAGATTGCTTATATGAGGACAGTCTGTATTATTAGCCTTGAAAGTTCTTCGAAGCCTAGTTAATCTAGCTAAACCCAAGAATTTCACAGTAGGTAAAATTACCAATACAACGCATATCATAAAAGCATGAATGGCAGAGGATGGATTATTTTCACTGTGTCCTATTTTTATCTAAATGAGTGAAGAAAAAGTAAAAATAAAAATTTAAAAAATAAAGTTATGTAATGATAAATAATCATAATGATAAAACCTTGGCATGCTGAAAAGGACACTGTTTTTTTCAAAGATAAAGCTTTCATGCCTTTTTGCTATTTACAGTGCATTATTTCATGAAGATTTTTTCTTTGCCTTACAGAAACCCAGAGGAAAAAAACAGAACTCACTTCCTCCCTCCTCTCTGATTTGATATTTAAATACAGCAGTACATACTTAAAAGAATAGCATGAATTGAGAAGAATTAGACTCCTGGACTCTACTGCTATTTTTAACTCAGTATAGCGGTATAATGTTAGTCCTGTTTGGATATGCTCTATTGTGGCAAGGGTGAAGTGAGAGGCGTCATTTGAAACATTAAAAGTTTAAAACAGTGAGCTTTTTAAATACGCCATTTCTACTGTTCGTTTCAGTAAACGTTACTGTTAGGGGATTTTCAATCACATCTTGTTACCTTCCATTTTAAAAGTGATTAAACATAAGTGCAGTCCCAAGCATAGACCACAGCATCTCAAAGGTGACCTCCATTTGTACTTAATGCAAGCTGTCTTTCGGTGCTTCCTATGCCCAACACGCATTTGGTTTGAACTGCAATGTTATGGTACCATATGCTAATATGGTAACTTTGTGTTGAAAACAGCATAATGGAAAAATGAACTTACTAAATTTATGCTTGATTACTACACGGTTTAGACTGTGATTGGGAGGCATTACAATTTTAATTCTACTACACTACAGATGAGCATTAATAATATACTTATGTAATTGGATGTGTTCCCCTAATCAGAGCTGGGAAAATGGATAGTTCAGTAAATCAGTTTTGGGTTCAGATCTTTTAGAATTGAGCATTTCTACATATCATTACAGAACTATCTTGACTTAGAAGATACTAAAATATAAAAGAAAATACCAACTACTTAAAATTTCACTCGGTAGAAAACAGATTCTGACACCTCAAGTTCAGGTTCAGTAGATTTTGAGCAGTTAACTGTTATCCCATTATTAAAACCATCAGAGTCAAAATGACCACTTTATCCGTCTCCCTGGGTAAAGGCAGTTATCAAGTCGATTTCTATGTCGCTGTCTTCATGGCCCCTGGAGCAACTGGCACTCTCAGACCAGACACACGAATAGGAGATCTCAGTGACCTGGCAAATCCCAAGCTATTAGATGATAAAGTGTCCAAAGTCCTGAGGTCACTCTAATTAAGTAGTTTGCCTGGATGCTGGCAACATGGATCAGAAAAAAACTAACAAGGGAACAAAACTGCTTCTCTGTAGCATTGATATCAAGTATAGTTGCCCAGGGATAACAGAAGCCAGCATTTTCACAAAGGAATGAATATTACAATCATAGAGTAGTTTGGGTTGGAAGGGACCTTCAGGTGTCACCTACTCCAACCCCCCTGCAATGAGCAGGGATGTCTTCAACCACATCAGGTTGCCCAAAACACACCCAGACTGGCCTTGAATGTCTCCAGAGATGGTTCCTCCACCACCTCTCTGGGCAACCTGTGCCAGTGTTTTACCACCCTTACTGTAAAGGATTTTTATCTCACATCCAGCCTGAATATCTCCCTCTTTGAGTTTAAAATCATTACCTCATCCTGTCAATTAAGCTCTTAAGAAGATGCTACCCAAGTCACATAGTAATGTTTGTTCTGTGTTTTTTACACTGCTGAGTCCTTTTCTCTCCTTTTTTTAGTTTAAAGCAAGCATTTATGAAACAGGTAGTATCTCCTTGAGCTTAGATAACACGCAAACCTTAATATTGATTTACAAATATAGCTATATTTCAAATTGGGTCATTTTCAATATGCATTTTAAATACACCTTTAATTTAAATGTGCACAAAATTTCTTCTGTATGACAGCTAGATTTCAGCTGACCATTAAGAACATAATTATTGTGAATTACCCATAGCATACAAATGTGTACTTCTAATAATCTTCTCTCACATTTCACAATAAATGTTTCAAAACCCCAGTTATATTTAATGAGCATAGAGTAGCTCTCTATTTAGCCTGCATTTTAACATGTTCTGCATTTAAATATGCAAAAGATATTTCTATTAGCCTTAAAGCTGCAAATGAAATAATGGCAACATGCCAAATTAGGTAGGTAATATAATGTTACCTTTGCCCTTCACAATGCCTATTCAGCTTTTCAGTCACTGGATTTTGACACCCAGTGAAAATGTTAATGTGCACTGTGAACACACTTTATCAGCAGACCAGACTCCCTATCGATTCCCTCAGTGGCTTTCTAACCAAAGCTTGGAAATGAAGCAGTTATCTACTCTGTGTAGAAATGAACTGAAAAACATCATGGTTCACCAGCTACCTGAATTACTATAGCTCATTATATCTCCAATTACAGTACTTCCATCTAATGTATTTTGTTTTATTTCAGTGTTCATTTTAACAAGATTAGGGTTGGTTACCATAACACTTATCTCTAGTGTTATTGATTGCGGATCCTACTTTCCTCCTCTGGAACTGGGGATTACTGTAGGCATTGCTGGGCTTGAAAGTGGTGCTGCCTTACCCTGAACTGCAAGTATTCTTTGTGCCAACCGTTAGGAAATAAAGCAACCCATCTGCTTAGCAACACAGGTGGCAGAGAACATGCTGTCCTCGTGCTCAGTTCCCTGCAGGCACTACCCAGCAACAGCAGAGTTCAAGCCACAGTCTCTGCATGTGCTGCTGCGAGTTCTGATGGGAGCCGAGTGGGATTACTCTGCTAAAAGTTGGTATATCATATATGCACTGAGGCCACAGCTTGAAGGTGGGGAAGGGACACACCAATAAATCACTATCAGACATTCATTGTGGACCGATGCTTCTTGATGCTTTTCTGTTCTTCCTTCAGTTCCTTTCCCAGCCTGAGATCACCACTGCAAAAATACAGCAGCCCAGTAAAAACGTTATTATCTGTTTTCTGTTGAACTTCTGCTCAGTTTTAAAATGGTGACAATTAGTGGAAGCTGTCTAATGGAGAGCTCCAAAATCTCCTGATCTACTAAATGTATTTGGTTTATTCTTCAAAGTACCAGTTTTACAGACAACTGATTTATCTCTGTTCATTTGCACCATTGATTCTCGTTATCCTAATGGATAAAGCCAACAACTTACCATTTACACCAAAGTCAAAAAGAAATGGAACTCCAGTGGCAATAGGGAATTAAAAATTCTCCTTCCACACAATCTCTTCTTGATTAGCACTGAATGCAACCTGATTATAAAGAATTTTTGCATTAATGCCCCATAATCTATTTGTAATGACTGCTTTTTGGAGGCACCTTTTTTTTTTCACTGCACTGAAGTACAAAATAATTAATTGGAATAAAACCAACAGGAAAAAAATGTGAGTTAGACTATCTTACAGACATAGCTATGAAATAAAGCACTACATAAGTTGAATTGGGTGAGTAAAGCTATCATCATATACAGGCACAATATAAAATCACACGAATTATTTATCTTCTGTGAGATTTTACTGGTAAGAAAAAATATGATATAGTATTTAAAATATTTAGGGAAGAATATCATAGCCACTTATCTTCTAAGCATTGCCAAAACATTAACACTTTTGCTGTACTGGACTCCTAATGTTAAATATTAGATGCCTGGAATTTCTAATTATTAGCATAAATCTACGCCTGGATTGGGATTTAGTCTTACTAAGTTAAAGCATTACTATACTTGAAATTTTAGTATTGTAAGTTAAGGAAACACTGTCTCAGCTGCTTTACATACGATTGTGTGGTTTACATAAGTAAAATGGGAAAATTATATTTAATTAGAAAAATATAGCAGCTTATTTCTCAGTTAAGTGAGGATCTAGAGCAAAGTTTAATTAACTCATCGACTGTCTAGGACTTTTTCATGGACAGTTTCTAAGAGGCTTATTATAAGGCTGCTAGGAATCATGCAACAAGACAAAATCTTATCCTGTTCATTTTAATTTTAACTGTGAAGAAGTTCGTGAAAATATGTCCAAATGACCTTTTGAACCAATGGGCTCCCTTTAGGGGGAGCATTTACTCCTCTTCACTTGGAATTAGGGAACACTGCTGAGTTGTGGGAGCCTCTTTTCCCACTGCTCTGTTTGCATATGGTGGGAGCAGAGCTGTTGTCCCCACCTCACCTAACAGTGAGGCCAGGGTGGCTTTAGGCCACAGTGGCAAGGGCCCAGGTTTCCTCTGCTGCTGCCCCAAGCTTTGCAGGAAGGATAGTCTTGTTTCATCTGTTTCCAAAGGGAGAAGTTTTTGTTTTTCAACTCAGTTTTGTAGTGCTGGAAATACACTTGCCAAACCAACCAATAACAACTACAAAAATAGGGAAGAAAAATAAAAATAAAAAAAATTAAAATGAAAGTGGCATTTTAAATATTGTGTACAGTTCATATCATTGTAAACAAAGTATGAAGTTGAACGTAATATGCACAGGAAGTTCAAACGTATCTCATTTAAAAACTGCAGTGTTATATCCTCTTATACGGCCAGTTGGGCAAATCATCTTGTGAAAATCATGTAAAAGAATACATTAGCACCAATGCATTCCCAAACCAGCTCAACTATAACTGCTTTTTGTGACAGAGAGTAGTAAAGAAGGGAACACATGTACACACCCAGAGAAATCCTGTTCTATGTCTCTGGGTAGTTCACAGTTTCCCCGTAAGTTTCTTCTCCATGAGTCCTGTGTAGAGGTAGCCATGAGCCTTCACCCTTCTTCAGCAAAACAAATTCATTATAGTTTAGTATTGCTCAGAGCTGTTCAACCACCTATTGAGTGAATTCCTGCTGTTCCAGCTATGCAGGAACAGATTGTCTTTAATCTGCAGTTTTCACAGGAGCTGACTGGCTATAAACTGAATGGTTATGATGACCACTGATATTTGTGCAAAGCTTCTCTCAGTTCTCAAGGAAATCAAAATAGCTAGAGCTGGCAGATGAGTAATTAAAAAAATTGCATGAGGAATGTACTAGAACCTTGACAAGGAATATCTTGAATAATTGATCAGAATAATACCATTTGACTATCCTCAGAGCTGTTCAGGTAATGAAGAAAGCTATTTCAAACCAGTTACTGGAAACGTCCGCAGATGTTATTGGTATGCATAAGACAACCTGCTGCAGAGTTGCATTTTCAAAGTTAGGTCAGACTTCTAAATGTGCAGTTAGGCTCTTAAACAAACAGCCTTATTTCAGATATCCTTAGCAGCATTAGTGTCCACTGAAACTGCATGTAGTAACTAAGTAAGCAATGTCTGCAAACTAAATGCAGCTTAGCTGGAGTTTTCACTTTGTCCATCCCATTTAACTTATAAACTCAAACCACACAAGTGCAGTTCATGTGTCCTACAAATAATTTCTATTTTTTATATACCTTCTCTTTAGCCGTGACTTCTTAACTCTTCTCTTTAAAAACATTAAATTGTGTAAGATTCTTCTAAACTGCATTTTGTCCAAACTGCCTTGTCACCTGGACTGCTCAGACATACGGAAGGCTCAGGTTTTGGCTTCAGCTGAGCTTTCATGGGTAGCAAGAGAGAAAGCTGTGGCAGTGCTATCCCAAGCAGCCCCTACCACTCAGTGTGTCCCACTTTAAAGGGCACATGTCCAGGTGTGTTGTCATCACTTTTCACTGTCACACAACAATTTCACGCTTCCCAGTGATCAGCAGAAACCTTGGCACAAGCTCCTTCCAAGGTGCCTTAATGCCACTAACAGCAATGAACTTAGGGGAGAAATGGCCACTGGTGTCTTAGAACTGGCAATGAGGACGCAGGATATAAATCATATTTGAGCTCTCTCAAACCATATATACCAACAATATAGGCACAGCTAGCTATATCAGACATTGCTCATTTCATGAGTGTTACCTGGTAAGCTTACACATGCACATACACATACACAACCCCCAAAACCAATGTCTCCTCTTCCCACCAAGCAGCTTTTTCTTAACCATTATAATCCAGCAGGGGAAGCAATAAAAGGAGGCAGCAGCAATGAGTGTAACAGGGCCCACATCTGATACTTGAGACTGAGAGGCACAGCTGCTGGAAAATGCCTTCAACCTTCCCACAGCTCAAACAGATGCAACAGATCCCTTTGAGGTGCAGAAACATGTGACAGGACTGCTGAAGTGTGACAATGACATGAGATGTGCTGTATTTGCCACCTGTAGACCCTAACAATCTCAGCAGCATCTGATTAGCTCCCACATGGGAGCACCTCACCGAACATTTTTATGGCTGCCTAGGAATTAACTTGCTTCAGACCAGGCCATTTTCTGGATCAACAGATCCTCCGGGTTTATTACTTAGGTTTGACTGGCAAATTATTGTATCTCCTGCAGATTGCAGCATGATCTCTGTATGTATATTTCTTACTCTGAAAACAGAAGTATCTCACAACTATTCTAGCAACCTCTATAAAAGTGATTCTCCACACTTGTGCCACAGGATGAAGTCATTACACGCTTAGATGCTGAGTGGGGAACAGAATTGCATGTTCTCATTCTCAAACTTTAACTAACTTTCAGAATATAAAAGAGAAACTAAATTCAAATTCTGCTTGACTCACATCATATTTTAGTCTAATATTAATTATAAGCACTGTAAGAAAAGCAAGCAGCCACTAACTTGATCAGAGTGGTAAAAGCTGAGCTAAAAAGCATATTTAGTGATCAAAGGTTAAAAATTGTCTTACTTACTCACTAAATGGATGTGGCCGCACAGCTGCTTGAATAATGAAAATAAAATTACATAAACATTAATTAAATTCCAGCAAGTCTTGCAGCTCACCTCATCTGTTCCTTACCAGGTGTGATTCTCTTATATGGGTAACGCACAGCAGTATTAGCTACTGAAAGCAGACGCCTCTAAAAGGTAATGCTGCTAGGTAGCTACTCTTGGCTAAGAATGGCACAAAAACTGGTGGAAGTCAGGGATGCTGCCAGAATCACAAAGCAGCAATTCCCATAATGTGAATACCAGGCCACAAGCTGATATTCACAGTTACTATTATATTTATATTTTTTTTAACCTCAGATGCAATTGTATTTGCTACAGTTGCAAGCCTTTGCTAATATTTGCTGCAATTTCACCACCTGTGTGTCTCAGCAACCCCCCCCTACTAGGGCTACAAAGGAAGTAGAGAAACAGGAGGCTGCAAAATCCTAATTCTTAGGCTCAAAGCACTGGCCTCATGCTTGCAGAACTCTTGATCTAGAAACTGCAGCTTCTGCAGCCCTGCTCCCTCACAAACACTGTTCAAAAAGTATCTATTTTTCTCTGCCAAGAGAGAACCAAATGATCTTCCAAAGAGCAAAAACCTCTCCAGACTGCAATATCTATGCCAGCTAGCAGTAATGAGCAGCCCTACTCCGTCATGAACTGAGTACATTCCTTCAGTGCCTTGCAAAATATCTTGCATTCACACAGTCTTACTAAGCTCAGTAGAAAGATATCCAGGAAAAGGGTTGAAGCTTATATTCATATTTGATTTCATGCCTACTTTGACTTAACTCAAAACATTTAGTATGCAGCGTAAATTAGTCCAAACCTTTGTTCAAAGGTACTATTCCATTAACTAAAGCTGACAACAACAAGAGCCATATTTACACAGTAAAGGTAAGTATTATTATCATTGTTGTTTGAATATCCTTTTCTGGGGCATGTGGGTTATGTAGCAAACATCCTCCCCAGAGCTACCATGACAACATCAGTGGAAATAAAAAAAAGATAAGTCTTTTAAACTAAAATAGTAAATTCTGTTAGAATATATGGTATCTGTCTGCTTAATAGCAGCGAGTAAAAGGACCCACTAGAAAGAACATAGACTAATGGAAAGTTTATTTTTCAAGCACCTATTTAAAATAATGGACATAAACAAGACCTGTACAGAATGCTTGAAGTGTCCCTTAAAGCCCTCAGAACAAGAAACTGTGGAAGTAAAACTCAGACCAGCCAAGCAAACATGGTTTAACTTACCTCATTGTATGACATTAATTAATTGAATCACATTCCACTGAGAAACATCTAAAATAGATGAGCTAAGAAAAAGCCTACAGCTTTCACAGAAAGTGTAATCTTCCTGCCTCTGTTAGAAATTAGATTTTCAATGAGGTGTATAGGTAGGCAGGCTCGGTATCAATTGGGTGCTCTTCCTGAATACCCTAAAGGACTTGAAGCTTTTCCTCTCAACTCCCTAAAACTGGGGAGATTGCTGGAAATTCATTGCTGGAAATGAAGTCCATACCTCTTAAGCCTCTCCCCCTGCTCCAAACAGTGATAGACAAAAGCAACTTCATAGTTTTTCTGTATATTCCTGCAGGAACCCAGGCTCTAGCAAGTAGAAACAACTGCATTCCTTTAGATCAAACTCATTCCCCTTCCTCCTATTACCCACTCACCCTGGCACATCCTTTACATTGTGAGCTTGTCTAAAGATCCTAAACATGACTTTTTGTCAGCCAGAGCAATTGTACACTCCAAGGCTGTTTCTCTGGAAGCAGTTTGAAACTACATTAATGACTATTTATACAGACTGCTGTAATGGAGCTTTAATGTACCTCAGCATTTGCCTCTTCCCAGTTTTGTCTGTATGGTGACTACTTCATTTTCAAGAGTTAACTAAATATACGAGGTCATTTCTCTTTCCAGCAAGTTTGAACAATTTTAATTTTCTAGTTTTCTATTTATTTACCAGAACTTACTGTTTTCCTGAGCTTTAAATGAAATGCAGAGATACTTCAGCTTTGCCACATGCTAACAGAGTTCACTGGACAGCAACCAGTTCCCTGAGAATTTAACCAAATGTCTACCAACAAGACAGATCAGCTGGTCCTGAGGCTTTAGTACTTCATGGCTCTGGGGAGAAACATCACATTTTTGAACTACTGAGAGAGGGCTCCCAGAGTCCACATTTCTATTTCTTTCACAGAGAATTAAAAAGAAATATTTTGATGCCAAATGAAGAAAGAATTGCTGAAAGCAAAATATTGAAATGCTCTGTAAAATTGAGTCTTTCTTTTCCTGTTTTCAGTTCTAGTCTCTCTCACCTCATTTATTACTATTTACACAGTAGAAATGAAACTTCTTTTTTCTTTTTTTTTTTAAGAAAAACAAAATTCTTTAAGGTACTTTATAGCTTTTTAAGACTCATTTTTATAGTTCTGTCCTCAGAGAATGATTGTTAGGAAAGGAATATGGGAATAGAATAATAGGATGCTTTAGAGATACTCCTGTATGCAAATAAACAGAGCAACATCAGCCATTTCTCTCTGCCATCAGCACTCACCTGCAGATAGATACTCCCCTGTGGTTTAGGTAATGCAATGTACAACATGGATGACTGGGTTTGTCGACAGTAGTCATTTCTCTCTAAAGCTTATCATCATGCAGCGCAGTATCTTTAAAGGCAGAAACCAAGGTGAGCAGAGAAGCTCCCTACAGATATATGGTGGGGAGTTGTTACACAGTAAATCACTAAGAAGGAGGTAAACAGAAGATACATGATTATTGGAAATTATATCCTAGCAAGACACATCCTATCAGTACCTTGGTCAGGGTGCTACTGTAGTCAGTAGCCACGTGTTCTACCACACTTATGTTATAGATTGAATATTTCGTGAGTTCCTATGAGAAGAAATGCAAATAGTAAAGTGCAAGCAGGAATCTCCAAGCCTTCCCCCTCCCCACCTAACATTTGGAAATGCACTAAGCCCTAACCACAGCATCAGAGAAGGAGAGGAAGGGTTCTGCAAATGCCAAATGCCACCAGCATTGTAACCAATAAAAGTCATCAGGAGAGTCAGGTGACTTGGATTCTGTCCCTTGCTTTCCCTTGACACGTTGTGTGACTGCATAATAAGCCTCTTTTCCTTCACTTTTCTTTACTACCATAGGGATATTAACAGTTCTACTTCTTTTTGAGAAGCAGTTTGAAATCTACTAGCACAAACTGCCTAGTGTGAAGTAATATTACTAATTATTTCTATCAGAGTGCTGCCTGGAACTTCTGATAAGTCCTGTCACGCTGCATTATGAAGGAAAATAGAGTAAAACCAGGACATGTCCCAGAGCTCTTATTAAACAAAATCCCTATGCAAAAGAGGTAAAAGTACTACAAAGTAGCTGAGATATTACAGCTTTTCAAGCTATGTAACCATGGCGAAAACTGTTGATGCACCCTCAGTACCATCAGACGCCTCTCTTTTACTGCATGAAACCAACCTCATGTCAGCAATGCTTGCCAGAAAGCAGCCCATGAATTAAAAAGAGCTGACTGGTAGATGACTGAATAAGTAGAAAACAGAGATTACTCTAGAAGTGGAATTCACAGAACTGAATTTAGAAGAATTTTTAGCCAGCCTACAGACTTTTTTCACTAGTTAGTTTGGCCTATAACTAGCAACACTTCTGGATAGTGGCAGATCATCCCTTCTCCCTCTCCTGGCAAAATAATGAATCATCCATCCTCTGCTAGCAGGCTCTGTTCTTTCCCAACAAGTCATTCCCCAAACTCTTTATCCATGGTTTCATCATCTCTACCAGATTTCCTTAATGTAGGCAGCCATGAAGTACCAGGGGTTTAATCTCTCAAAAATTCTAGTTTATTTCGATACTTCTTTTCAGCACAAAACTAATTTTCTTTTGACTTCCTTGTGTAATTTTGAATCCACTTCAAGATATGAATTTATACATTTAAGGCATGTATTGGGTTAAAGATACTCTATTATTTAGTTTAGGTATCTAACATTCTAGTAGAAGTTTGTTCAGCAATCACACTTCTTAAGGACGGTACTCATTATTACCAGCATCAGACACCTGTCTGAAGTTAGCTTTATACTGTTCAATAGGTATACTTTTAAGCTGTGTTCAGACCTATATGCAATAGCTACTTACACTTGAGCTCCTGCAGTTGACTTCCAGCACAAATTCAGTTTTACTCTGAAAGCTCCACAAAAACTCCAGATATGCATTAGATTCTACCACTCTCCACTTCTACCCTCTTCTGAAGCGGGTTTATAACCAAACTGGCCACATTGTGGCTTTGCTAAAAATAATTCAGTTATCAGTATCATGCAGAAATTCTTTAGTCTTTTTCAGAGATACTATTTGGGGATTTTCCTGTCTTGATGGTATACCTTTTATTGGTGCCAACCATTCTTTGAAGATCATTTTAAGCAAGTGTCCTCACATCAGACAAAACAGGCACCTAAATATAAATGCTATTATCTGATCAAATGGCAAGCAGGAGGAACAAGAGGAATGCCAACAAGCAAGTGTACTTTTAAGAAAGAGCAACACTGCCATGCAAAAGGTATAAAGTTGTCAGGAAAGGCTTGATGAGCACAGAATCAGGAAATGTCTGATCAATTTTAGCTATGAATAGTTTACCAGGTACTTAATAAGGCTGTATCTTTGCTGGAAGAGCTGGCTATGGCTTTGATGTGTATCTGTACCTGCCTAGTCTCTCTTCTCATAGCAAGCTCTTTAGAAAAGAGCCAGAATGCCCCAGGACTTTTCGAACAGACATGACAATAACTTCTTATTTTTAAATAATAATAAAAACAATCCCCTTGCTTGGTCTCTAGACTTTAATTAATTGATGACTTTCTGAGCAGAGCTACTCTGCAGAGCCTGCTTTGACATCTCCCTGCTCTTCACTGCAGTTTCATGGTGCTGCACCTGCCTGTGATCCCAGTCTCTCAAGCCACCCCTTTTTGAGAAGCTATAACAGATCCCTAAAGGAAGGAGCAATTTCCCTGTCTTTCTGGAGGCTTCACCTTGCTGAGGCTTCTTACAGGCACACAAAAGCAAGGGCAGGGAAAACAGATGCAATCTGTCACAACTGATTTTGGCACATTGCGGTCTTTCTTACTTTATATTTTTTTTCTTTAAAAGAGTACTTTTAATTAGCTGAGTTCAATGATCCGGTTTCCTGCTCAGCCCACTACAGAACAGATTTTGTGCAGCTGAGGAGATAAGTGAGAGGAAAAAATTGAACCATGAGGACAGAAAAAATGACCAGAGACAGAACGTAGGAACTACTTAGAGCAGCTTTGCAGCTAAAGCCAGTATCTCTGATTGCCTGGGAGAATGTGTAACTCTCAAAACAATAAACCTACTTACTGAAGATCATTGGAAAAACTTCCTAAGGCACTTATTTGAACCTCTTCAGACTTACAATACCAAGTGACCTGGGAGACAACCTGCACTGACTCATGTGTTTAATCATGGAAGGGCAGTTTTTCACTTCTGTGAAATGGCCCAAATCTACCATAAGCCGACACATATGCAGCAGTAGATCCAAGGAAACATAAAAATCCACCCATGCAATGTGCTTTCGTGCTGTTCTGACATGGGTATGTGGTACCCACCTCATAAATACAGTACGTCCCCATAGACTTAGCAACAGGAAATGTGAATTATAAATGCTAGCTACCCATGCTTCAGGGCAACAGAAACTCCACATTTTAACTCAGATGCAACTTCACAATTCTAGCAGTAGCATCAAATTTGTTGCAGTTATCATGAACATAACAAGCACACACTCTGGAAAGCCCCAGGCAAGCAGCCTAAGAAGCTAAGGGGTATATCACCCTCACAGGATAATACATAAAACATGCTTTTTGGATCCATTTAAGAGGCAAAACTCAAAGGCACATTGATTTCAAATTAGGGGTTTTATAGATACTGCTAATTTTGACTTGTTAGACTAATATCAAGGTAGGGGCTTTGGTAAGGTTACTGGTCTACCTGGCCACTTTGTAGAGTTAATGTCAGGATTTGGTCTTCCGAGTTATTGGATCCTTAACCTCAGCTTGCTCTCATCTGAGATCATACTCTGTGAAGCCTCTGGCTTACTATGATAACAATCATTTATTGGAGCAGCAACCTCACTGGACTTATTTCAGATCAAAACTCTGCCAGGCCTCTGTGGGCTACACTGATAAAATGGTGCAGTGCTCTGTAGCTGCTCTATCTTTCTTGCCTGCTGCCACGTCAAAGCCCTCATGACATCACTGACACAGCTCCTCTGTCACACTGAGCCAGAGCGTTGTCACAGGGTTTAGAAGGTCCTGCCTCAACTCCTCTTGATCTCAACAAGCTCAGAGTGGCATTCGTACCATAAGGCATTAAGGAAAATGAAGTGTTAGCTGAATACCAAGCGAAGGGGACATGTCTACTTTGATAAATGCCTTTTCTGTTCAGAGGGATATAGATAGGATAAACAGCAGTCCACTAACATAGTAGGGGCAATGCTCTTTTTGAATACTGCATCTAAGGAAAGCAGACTTTAGTGCTACTTCAAGCACTTGCAGCCCTACTGGCAATAAAAATCAGGAAGAGATCTGACCCATTTTCAGACATAGACTTTGAGCATGGAGGCTGATTATATGACTAATGACACCAGTATTTAACTAATAATAGCTGGCATACGAACCAAACAAAATTCAGTATTGCTTTTTTGGGCTGGGGCAAGCAAGGGAAGATGAAAGGCAGAAGAGAAAATTTGGTATTTTGTCTGCCAACATAAGAATTTATGATATTAGAAGAAAAGATGTGTTTTATTCTTTCTTTAGAAGCAGCAAATAACTTCTTTCCATGCAGCAGTAAAAATAATGGTTAAAGTGATTTCACCAAATAGGGGACATGTCCCATTCACAGACAGCATTATATGCATTATTATGGCTTTTTTTATTTCTCCTGAATAGCAGCAGGTAGCTATTGTTCTTCTCATTCTATAATCTTCAGAGCTTTTCACAATTTCCATTGCAGATAATACCATTCCAAAGGGGATTGCATTATTATTGGCTTCTCAGATAGTATTCCAGGTCTCTCTTTGGCTATGTTTTCAGGTGAAATAACTACCTTAATATTTGATACAGAGTTTTATTTTCAGATGTTGTGAGGTTGTTCTGGTGGATCTCCTTCTTTTCACTAGCTATTTTCCTCGTAATTAATGGGGTGAAGAGACGCCAGTCCCACCTTAAACTCCTACAGTTTATGTAATTCTTCTGTGATTTTAGTAAAATAGTAGTGGGGGGCTCCCCCCACCATTCACATGTGGAAAAAAAACGAACACACTCATACACACACACACACACTCAAATGTACCAGACCACTAGACAAAACCTAAGTCTCTGCCTTGTCTATGTTTATTAAAGCCCTTTACTATCTCGTAGTAGCAAGTATTAGTACTGCACCTTTTCAATCTTCATTCCTTTTTCAGGGTCCTTAAAGTTAGTAACAGTAGAAGAGATTTTCATATATGGGAGGAAAACAGATACGACAACAGCCTTCAGAATCAGCAGCTGGATTTTTCTAATGGAAAAATCAAAATCTGGGGAGTACATTTTCCAGTTTAAAATTCCCACTGATCACTAACATTCCAGTTAACTTTCTTCACTGCTAGGCTACAAACAAAAACACATACTGACATTTATCTATATTCTATCCAGGAAATTCCTGTTTCAATCACTAGGAAAAACAAATAAACAAATAAAAACTACAAACAAATAAACCAAAACAAACACAAACCAAAAAATACACCCTGAAGGAAAAGCATTGCACAGTGTTTGTTATACAGTCTAGTATTCCTGGTTTTCATCCTGATACACTCCCAACAAAAAACAAACCAAGCCAAATTTAAACACCCTTTCAACTTTCAAGACATATTTAAGTGAAAGAAGAGCACATAAAAAGCAGAAGCTTACCAAAATCTAAAATGAATTAGGATATTATTAAATTATCATTCTCTTAGTCCTTCAACTTATCTCTAGCTCACGAAGGGGGAAGCTTTGTTTTCTCTCCCATGGCTGCGTTAAGTTTCTTGTTGCTCTAACTTAAACTAGAAAAGGAAAAAAAGATATCTAGGAGAGAGATAGGTGACAAAAAAGAAAGATGCTGAATTACAGAAGCATCAAAACCAAAGTCAAAATCTTGGTAAGATCACTTCTAGCTAGTGCAGTTGATGCTAAATCTAAAGTGCTCAAATTTACTGACTCATCACTCCTTGCTCACCAGACTGATTTCAAGACAAAAAACATTCATAAGGACAAACTCCTGTTTACTTTCCAGGGCCCATAAAAACGTAAATGCTTCAATGAGATCAATGGATTAATATTTCCTATTTGCAGGACTGAAACTGTGTACAGGTTAGTACCCTTACCTGAATAGGGTCATGTCAAAGAAAAACTATCTAACTAAAGCATCTCTCTCTTGCTGAATTTATGTGAGGTATAGGCTTGCATGTGGTTAATAAATTAACATTTTCAGCTTTCTGAGTTGATGCCAAGTCTCGCTCACCTGAAGAGAAGTCTTAATTTGTGTTAATTTTCTTGCCTTGAGTAAGAAAGAAAACCTTGCTGAGTAGTATTTTAAAACAACTTCATGTTTTCATAGTCTTAAAAATGCTGGATCATTCTAAGTGCAAGGTGAATGAGGTAGTACTTACATCCAAGTGGCCATAGAAGAGGAGAAATTAAGGCATACTGACAGTGTTGTTAACAAATAAAAATAATTAAAAAAACATCATTAAGAAGTACATTCAGCTCTGCAACTGAATGGCTCTGCTCTGCAGATGCAGAGTGGGAGATAATACTGTGAAAGTTCCACCTAGCAGTCACATCCTTACTGCAGACATCTGTAACATCTATGCACTCAGCTCTTCTCCCAGTACATGCTGTGTTTATGGAACAGAGACTCGAGCATATCCCCCAGGCTATGCACATAAAAGAGATGAAGTAAAAAACAAATCAGAACAAAACCCAACAGGTAATGCTATCCTTGGGAGTCCATACCTAAACTTCTGAACCCCAGATTCTCAGATATTGGCATGATGGAAAAGTGACACAGCCCAGATGCATAGAAGCCCTTCATAGGGCACTGCAGTATACACAGATGTCAGTGCCAACTGAATAGAAAGTGACATCCATCTCATCAGTCTTGGGGTTCATCACATGGCCACATCCTGAGGTCGAAAGCATAATATGCTCTTGCAATGCCTGAGGCATTTCGTCCATGCATTCAGTAATCCTTTTTTGACAATTCAGGTGTTCCTCACAGGAATCACTGTCATCCCAGGTAGGCTTGTGTCAAATTCTGGTGTTTGTTATTGGGATCTCTTGGGTTCCTGCACAGCAGAGGATCCTGCACATCATTCTCTCTCCAGTCTATTACAGGGATGTGCATTTTCCTCTTGGGTAGCTACTGCTATCAACCACTTCATGCTTCAGGGGTTGCTGCAAAACCAATTCTTTCTTTACCAGCTGCCACCCCTGGCAGTGAGTCTAAGCCCAGGGGATCTTTCACTGCTGATGATAGAGGAACAGATCCAGAAGCAAAAAATCTTGAATCAGTTCCTTGCAGCTTCGTTTCCAAACTTTTGTGCTGCTGACTTTAATTGATCAGTGCTACCAAGTGGTTGAAGATAAAAACAATTTCCGATTAATCTATATAGGAACATACTGTTTCTGGCCTTCTTTACTGTCAACTATCTGACCTTGGCTGCTTCCGGGCAACCTACCTTATAGTTTTGTAGCTAGGTAAAGAATAGAAAAAAATATATTATTTTTGAATGTTCTCATGAATAAAAGCAGTTATTTCAGTTACTGTTTACTGAACACCTTTGAGAACACGCGCAGAACTAGTCTCGAGGAGAAAAGACAACGTAGACAGAATCATGCCTCGCCTATACCACCCAAGGAGACCTTTCACTGTGCTTTTTGCAACCGGATTTGCCTATCCCACACTGGCCTTTTTAGTC